>CAUDMG010002671.1:2387500-2400000 GCA_958450375.1 Homarus gammarus | reverse complement strand
GCTGGTGACGTCTTAAATACTGACGATGTTAGATGTCAACTTTGTGAGTGGTGTTGGTGTTAGTTGTCAACCTTGTGAGTGGTGTTGGTGTTAGTTGTCAACCTTGTGAGTGGTGTTGGTGTTAGTTGTCAGCCTTGTGAGTGGTGTTGGTGTTAGTTGTCAGCCTTGTGAGTGGTGTTGGTGTTAGTTGTCAACCTTGTGAGTGGTGTTGGTGTTAGTTGTCAACCTTGTGAGTGGTGTTGGTGTTAGTTGTCAGCCTTGTGAGTGGTGTTGGTGTTAGTTGTCAACCTTGTGAGTGGTGTTGGTGTTAGTTGTCAACCTTGTGAGTGGTGTTGGTGTTAGTTGTCAGCCTTGTGAGTGGTGTTGGTGTTAGTTGTCAGCCTTGTGAGTGGTGTTGGTGTTAGTTGTCAGCCTTGTGAGTGGTGTTGGTGTTAGTTGTCAGCCTTGTGAGTGGTGTTGGTGTTAGTTGTCAGCCTTGTGAGTGGTGTTGGTGTTAGTTGTCAGCCTTGTGAGTGGTGTTGGTGTTAGTTGTCAGCCTTGTGAGTGGTGTTGGTGTTAGTTGTCAGCCTTGTGAGTGGTGTTGGTGTTAGTTGTCAGCCTTGTGAGTGGTGTTGGTGTTAGTTGTCAGCCTGGGGAGTGGTGTGGTGTTAGTGTCACTGTGATGTTGGTGTTAGTTGTCAACCTTGTGAGTGGTGTTGGTGTTAGTTGTCAGCCTTGTGAGTGGTGTTGGTGTTAGTTGTCAGCCTTGTGAGTGGTGTTGGTGTTAGTTGTCAGCCTTGTGAGTGGTGTTGGTGTTAGTTGTCAACCTTGTGAGTGGTGTTGGTGTTAGTTGTCAGCCTTGTGAGTGGTGTTGGTGTTAGTTGTCAGCCTTGTGAGTGGTGTTGGTGTTAGTTGTCAGCCTTGTGAGTGGTGTTGGTGTTAGTTGTCAGCCTTGTGAGTGGTGTTGGTGTTAGTTGTCAGCCTTGTGAGTGGTGTTGGTGTTAGTTGTCAGCCTTGTGAGTGGTGTTGGTGTTAGTTGTCAACCTTGTGAGTGGTGTTGGTGTTAGTTGTCAACCTTGTGAGTGGTGTTGGTGTTAGTTGTCAGCCTTGTGAGTGGTGTTGGTGTTAGTTGTCAGCCTTGTGAGTGGTGTTGGTGTTAGTTGTCAGCCTTGTGAGTGGTGTTGGTGTTAGTTGTCAGCCTTGTGAGTGGTGTTGGTGTTAGTTGTCAGCCTTGTGAGTGGTGTTGGTGTTAGTTGTCAGCCTTGTGAGTGGTGTTGGTGTTAGTTGTCAGCCTTGTGAGTGGTGTTGGTGTTAGTTGTCAGCCTATATGTTTTGAGATATTATGAGATAGACCCCTGATAGAGAGATGTTTTGAGATTGGTTCTTTACATAGAGAGAGATCGAGAGTTCAACCTAGTAACAACTCTATGTCGAGGTGTTTATTAATTTATTGAAGAGAAGTTGAGCTATCTGTCCTTTAATTGAGAGATATCAATAAATTAACCCATTATTATAAAGATATCAATGATTCATCCCCTCAATACCGAGTGTTAGGAGGAGGCGTAGATGTACATATATACAGAGACACACACACACACACACACACATATGTATAAAAGTGTAGCTTATCTGTTCGTCTGGTCATTGAGCATAGAGGGATATTATGAGGCCAGTGATGTGACTTTTAACCTGAGATCTTTTGAACTAGCCGCGTTTGAAGTCTGGCCCTCGTGCGTCATCAGAGAAGCCCGGGATGGAAATTCTAATATGGCTGCAATACTGAATACAAAGAAGTAGGTAATATTGAGTCGTTTCAGATGTTGGTGCTGTTGTGTTTTTGTTGTGGAGTTTTGTTGTCAGTGTTGGGTGCGTAGATTCTCGCGCTGACAGACAAGACAGATGGGTAGATGGATGGATCGGAGGAGAGGTGAATGGAAGTGTGTGTTTGAGTGTGTGTGTGTCAATCTATATCTGTCTGTCTATGTACTATATATATGTATCTAGATATATATATATATATATATATATATATAGATATATATATATATATATATATATAGAGAGAGAGAGAGAGAGAGAGAGAGAGAGAGCTATACTAACCTTAATACGAGAAACACAATTGTTCACCCGATGCACGAGAAATCCTTGTATGCGAACGTGTGGTCATGGTGGTGGGCGGGGTTACGGATAGCGGAGTGAGGTGGTTGGGTGATTAATTGGCCTGTACGATCACAACGACCTACTGTTAGTGCTGGTAGATGTGTGTGTGTTTATGTGTCTTTTTGTTTCACCAGTACAGTACATGTTACCCGACAGGTAGATTGATACTCTACTGATGACTGGTGACGGTAGGTGTGTGAGTGTTAAATCTTTTGTTCTGAAGAATTTTGTAATCTAATTTTGGACCTTGAATAACATTTTCAGTTAAATTTGTGGGAAGAATTTACTCGTGAGTTTCTTAAGGGTGTTTCTGAGGGAAAAACTATGGTGTCCTGTGTACGGAATGTGAAGGTAGATGATGACTTTCGAGGCGGTGTCTGTTGTATGCTGCTGAGAGTTAAGGATTAGGTGAAGAGTTTTGCTGATATAATTATAATGAGTAAATCTCTTAGGAAACCAATGATTAAAGAGTAATTACTTGGTACATTTAAGCTCAAGGTCAAGTTGAAAACATTTGTAATATATATTGTAAGCGCTGTAGGTGAGGGTATCAGCTCTTTCGCTTGAATAAAAGATGAACATTTGGTAGTCAGGCAAGTGTTAAGAGTATCTGTGTATAAAGTTGTCTTCAAGCTATTTTGGTTGACGGTGGATATAAACTTCAAGGAACGATAAAATGTTCTCCTTGTCTCGTTCACACGTACATTTGATGTCATGATTCATATTAAGGCAGTTTAAAAATAATGGGACACGATCTAGTGATCTGAAGATTAAAAATATGTCGTCCACATAACAACGAAAAGGTAAAGGTTTAAACTGACCTGGACACTCCTCCAGCCAGAGCTGCTCATGGTGACACAGACAAGTGCTGGCTCACGTGGGACCTAAGGTGACCCATAGCGACACCATCATATTGTTTACGGGAGTTTTTGTTTAGTGGAAAACAATTCATTGTTATAAATAAACACATGTATTAGAGAACTCTACCAATTAAGGCTCTGCTCTGAGAATGCAAAAGAAATGGTCCAAAACGTGAACTGACTGAATTAAACATCTCAACACTCAAGATGTTTGTGATTTCCCTGGTGCTTTTCTTTATCATCAAACTACGTCTTCCACGTAACAAGTCTATTGGTAGTATATACTTGTATACATTATGTATATATAAATATTCAGCAACACTCACGCCCTTTTAAGAACAGGGATAACCTCTACTAATATAAGCAAATTCAGCGTACAAGTCCCTCAAAAATGAGTATAAAAGGGCGAAAGTCCACATTTTGTCGGGTGTGCCTCTTGTCCATGATGGTAATGTCTTCCAGGCGATGTGTTCCACAATATACGGAGGCCGCTTGTGTTTCCCAGTACGTAGACGACTCGTAGGGACAAAAATAATGTCTAATATTTCTTATGTCAACATTTACTCCGGGAAAATGAACCAGAAATATCATCATCATCATCATCATCATTATTATGTTTATATAATTATTATTATCATTATTATTATCATTATTATCATTATTATTATTATTATTATTATTATTATTATCATTATTATTATCACTATTATTATTATTACTATTATTATTATTATTATTATTATTATTATTATTATTATCATTATTACTATTATTATTATTATTATTATTATTATTATTATTATTATCATTATCATTATTATCACTTACATCCATACGACCCAACCTAAGCACACACACATAACGCCCATGGACCCATACTCACGAACTAACACCACACTCAACGTCACACACACACACACACACACACACACAATAAAGAATTCCCTAAGTACTTCTTGAGAAATAGGGCCTTCAAATCGGTGACTGCCAAGACATAAATATAGAAAGCCACTGGTTGAAGCCACACACGCCGCCCTCCTGGTGATTTGTTGACGTGTTTGGGCCTGATATATTTATGTGTGTGTGGCTGAGGTGTTGTGCGCGATCGTGTGTGTGTGTGTGTGTGTGTGTGTGTGTGTGTGTGTGTGTGTGTGTGTGTATTTGGGATTTCTTGGTGAAGTGACTGATTGTGGTAGTTTCCGAAGAGAGAGAGAGAGAGAGAGAGAGAGAGAGAGAGAGAGAGAGAGAGAGAGAGAGAGAGAGAGAGAGAGAGAGAGAGAGAGAGAGAGAGAGAGAGAGAGAGAGAGAGAGAGAGAGAGAGAGCTTAACCAATACCACTCGGTCTTAAGCTATCTGATAGTAACTCCTCCTCAAACAACGTCATCAATATCACCTTAACATAACCTGTTCTAACCAAATCTAACCCAACGTCTCCTAATCTAAACTTAATCCTAAACAAATTTAATCAAACCTAACCCATGGTATTAAAACTTAACCTCACCTAATCTAACCTAAAAAAAAACACCAAACCTAATCTAACCAAACTTAACTACCTTATGTAAACTAATCTAGACTATAACCAAACCCAATCTCAACCAACTTATCCTAACCTAATGTGATAAAAAAAAAATTTAGACAACTCCATCTTATCCTAAATTGACCTCCATCACCTTAACACAAATCTAGACATACTGCTTAAAATAACTTCCTGTTAAGCAGAGAACCGAACAGAGATGTCAGGGACCACAACGCAATTAGGGAAACATCACGAGTGAGGGTTTTAGAGATCTCTTAAATGTCGATATCATCTTGAACACGTCTTACTGTTTGTGAGGAAGAAAATGTAATTCACAGCTGATCATTGTGCGTTAAATAACTTTTGTTTTATTTTGTTTGTCTAATGTTAAAAAGAAAATATGGTCATTGTGAAGTACGTTTTGGGTAGAGAGGGAAGGTAAGAGAAGTGAAGGGAAAGGAGGGAGGAAGAAGGAAGGGGGAAGAAGGAAGGGGGAAGAAGGAATATAAGAGAAAGGAGAAGAAAAGGAAGGAGACAAATAAGAGAAATGAGAAGGAAAAGGAAGGAGGAAGAAGGAAAGTAAAACAGAGAAAAAAAAAACGAAGAAAGAATGTAAGATAAATGAGAAGGAAAACTAGAAGATAGTGGGAAAGGGAAAATATAGGAAACAACTTTTCTTCGTATTAAGACTCTGCAACTTATCAATTAAAGAAGAAAATTAATTAAATATTTAACATAGAAGAAGAGGAAGAAGAAATATACACCAACTGTATTCCCCATATGATATCACAACGCTTCAACTTGAGCAGATGAAAGAAAACGAAGGAAAACGAAGAAAGAACGTTAAGAAGACTAAGGAGAAGAAACAAGCGATCTTCATCTTAAAGACACTGCAACTCCTCCATTTGTCGATTTTGCAATAACGTCACATTACTTGAGGACGCTGACGGCGAACACATCGTTAGCAACAGAACTCCCTTTGATCACAGCCATAACCTAAGCTGGCCATGTCTGAATTCTGGCTGCAGCGTAACTTAACAGACTTACGATATCTGGCAAATGCTGAACCTCTGTTGATAGTCGATTTTGACCACTGTGTTCCAGGGATGTAGGTGTGGAAGTCGTGTTTACCGGAAATATGCCCGATGACATTCCCGCGGAAAATCGGAAAGTTTACGATCTGTTCACAGCTGATCGCCAAACACCGGTGACCAGTTGTCAAATGCTTAAATTGCGTGAATCGAGAATGTCAACAAATACTGCCCTCAATCCTCCCCGCCCCCCACCCCCCCCCTGCCCCACACCATTCCCTCCCCACCCAAATGTAGACACACGGAAACGCTTCGATTTTCGTAGCCTGCTTCCATTCAACCGGTCACCAGCTGAGCGCTTGACCGGCTAGCTGTTTTGATTGGTGGATGTCATTACGGAAAGTTAATGCGCTGGACAGCTCCCGGGTACTAATGATTTGTTGACATTTCACCAGCTGATTATAAGACCTTTCGTCGACGTGGTGCTGAAGCCGGAATTAAACCTTTCTCGTGTGACAAAGTTTATCGTCCCAGAAACAACGACTGACACTAAGTAATAATCATCAGTATTTTTTATCACCATTTTTGTGCTTTTTAGAATTTATTTATTGTAGATTTTCTTAGTGTGTGTGTGTGTGTGTGTGTGTGTGTGTGTGTGTGTGTGTGTGTGTGTGTGTGTGTGTGTGTATAAAACTACCTTTGAACGTTTATAAGTGTGTATACAGCGGGTGTGATGACATTAGAGAGAATTTAGGATGATAACGAAGGAAGAGGAAGAGAGAGAGAGAGAAGACATAACATACGTGACAATCAGAAAACTAAGCAATAATTGAGTCATCGTGAGTGAGTGAGTGAGTGAGTTAATCAGTCAGTCAGTCAGTGGGGAGAAAAACAAAGGAAGAAACAAAGAGATACTTAACATAGCCAGACAATGAATTTGTTTACATATATTAAATGGAATCAAATTATACGTCTTACTATAATTACAAAAAATCACTCATATATAATCATCCAAAAACTTTCATAAACACTAAGAATAAATACGTTTAATAAGTCTTAATATAATACAAGAACAAGAAAAAAACTCGAATGTGTAATAATTTATAATATATTTTCGTAAATTTAGTAAGTAATACACATAATATCCTGTAATAAGATTTAATAGTTTTTTTTTCAATAAATACGTAATACTTTTTTTCTATCCCTGTGAACTATTTATTGTAATGATATTTATGGATTCTGATAACTTTTCAGTCATTAGATAAATTTCCTCCTAAAAACTTAATAACTGATAATAACTTGTCAGGAGAAATGTGATCAATGTAACCATTACATGAGAGCAACATGGTAATTCAACCATTAAAAACATTCCGAAAGATATTTTTACTAAAAACTTTAAACAACTTTAGTAAATAAAAGGTCTAATAACTAATAATAATTTACATCAAAAAGTAATTTAAGATATAATTATACACCCACAAAAACCTTTCCTAACTTCTAAAAAAAACCCCTAAGATATTTCATCAATATACTCTACAATAAATTTCAAAATGCATTCACCTATAATAAGTGATCAACTTTTCATTAGTTAAAGTCTGTCAATAATTGTTGGATATTTTCTGCTTTTCTTCGTGTCTTTCCCTTGAGAACAAACGGTGAGAGTTAAATGAAGCGGCGTATTGCTTTCACAGCGAGTTTAACTCAGAGGAGCGTCGAGTCGAGGCTCGATTGGAGTTTTTGAAGGGGTCGATCGTGGTCTTTTATGGGTGGATCGAGGTCTTTTATGTGTCGAACGGTGTCTTTTAGGGTTGATCGGGGTTTTATAACGATCGATCGAGGACTTTATTTAGGGTATTTAGGTATATTTAAGTTTCTTAAGAGTCTCCCAGAATAAATCAGGACCATCAGAATTGACCTTGCGGCAAAACGGTTATCTCCCCAGCGTTGATCAAGGCCTCTAGGGTCAATCAGGTCATCAGGGGCGAGAGATGATGCTCAGGGTCTTGGCCAGGGCAACATTACCTTGCCGCTCGTAAAACTCACTCTGGAAAATTGGCCGAGTTTTAGATAATACTATTTTCTACAGGCTGGGTTTATGACTCTTTCTCTGCGTTCACTATTGGGATTGATTTATGCCCAGTGGGAGACCTGACCTGAGTCATCGACGGTATACCGGCATATATAATGTTCTGAAATATGTTAGAATAGGACGGAATACACTAGAATAAAGTAAAGCATTCTAGAATGAGCTATAATATGCTAGAATAAGCTGCTATATGATAGAATAAATTAAAATATGTTAGAGAGAATGAAACATCCTTGTGTTCGATATAACATGCCTACTCGTACTCGGCTATGTTAATAAATGTGAGATATGTACTAAGATATGCCGATAATAGTAATATATGCTGAGGTGTATAGCCATATGCTGAGAAACAATATCAGCATCGTAAAAATTCACATTACCCAACTGGCTGAGAAAGTCTACGGGCATCGCGCCCCACGTTTCACTATCTCCACTCTCTACTGTCTTATGGACGATACGTGTTTATGTGTATGTGTGCAGTACCTTATATATATATATATATATATATATAAGGTACTGCACACACACACACACATAAACACGTATCGTCCATAAGACAGTATAGAGTCGAGATAGTGAAACGTGGGGCGCGATGCCCGTAGACTTTCTCAGCCAGTTGGGTAATGTGAATTTTTACGATGCTGATATTGTTTCTCTCTGCAGCAGTGTTGCATTTTATTCTGTATATATATATATATATATATATATATATATATATATATATATATATATTTATATATATATATATACTTTTGTAAACTTCTGACTGGCCATAGACGATCATATAGATTATTATAGACCATCATAATGCTTGTGGATGAATATTTTTATAGAAATCCTAACCTGACCTAACCTAACCTAGCCTGACCTAACCTAATCTACTGTAGGTATAATTTTGATATCCTATGACTGTAATCTTCTTCTTTAATGAACCAGAACCAATCTTACCACATGAAAAATGTCATTAAGATGTAACAATACAAAGAACTGTTGTCCCTATTTTGTAAAAAATGTCAGATGCCTTTTAAATCCTAATCGGTTTTTGTTCCTAATTAGCATCACACACACACACACACACACACACACATACATACACGCACACACACACACACACACACACACACACACACACACACACACACACACAAACATATTTATTTCATCATTGACTCCAAGTTATCACATATACCCAGTATCTATTTTGTAATTCTATGTAAACTATTATACCTCAGACCCGTTAGTTGCGAGGGTGTTATTCCATGGTTGTTTGAATGTTTGTCCTGACTTTGGGAAACTGACAACACAAGAGGTATAAATTGACTCCATTGTCTGTAAATGAATCAGTTAACTGGACTAAATATGTTAAGATAAAATTCCCCAGTGTTTATTGAAGTGTAAGCGAGAGAAAGAGAGAGAGGGAGAGGAGGTTAGATAAAGAATGAGAGAGAAACAGAGAAAGAGAATGGAGGGAATATAGATAAATAGTGAGAGAGAGAGAAGGCGAGATAAATAATGAGAGAGAAACGGAGAAAGAGAAGGGAGGGAATATAGATAAATAGTGATTATATATATATATATATATATATATATATATATATATATATATATATATATATATATATATATATATATATATATATAGAGAGAGAGAGAGAGAGGAGAGAGAGAGAGAGAGAGAGAGAGAGAGAGAGGAGAGAGAGAGAGAGAGAGAGAGAGAGAGAGAGAGAGAGAGAGAGAGAGAGAGAGAGAGAGAGAGAGAGAGAGAGAGAGAGAGAGAGAGAGAGAGCAAAAAAGAAAAGGTCGAATTTCTCTCCAGACACTTGGCAACAGTTTCCTCCTTACTACAACAGACCGCCTCGCCGCCGCTCCCTTCTATATAAAACACTGTATAGACTTGTAAAAGAGTTGTCCACAATACTCCCGCAGTTTAGAAAGAGGAAATGCAATGCGAGTGGTGGTTGAAAAGGGGGAGAGGGGGAGTTTCTCTGATTGTAGGTGGAGTGTCGGTGTATAGAACTATACAGCACCAGTAAGAAATATGAGACATGGAAGCATCTATGACGTAGAGTTGGAATAAGCTAATATTAGGATTCCCACATAATGATAGAGTTCGATTCCTTATTTTTCCCGGGGTAACTGTATAGATAAGAGATATCCACCTCATCAATAGACAGTTTTTGAAGAGTTGTTAATATGGTTTTCGTAATGTATTTAAAATAATTACGCTATTTGAGAAACGAAAAATGCGAGAATGTGTACTGATGAAAACAGCGTCTTAAGTCTCCATATGAACGATAACATTTCATCTATATATGATCGGGGTAAAGAAGACCAGGATAAAACATATATAACAATGCAGGAATCTGACTTATCCAACTAAATGTCTATAAATCTAACGTAGCAAAGAACAACACAAGATAGATACGTTAAGCTCGTTTGTTGACATTGTATCTGGTCGGTTAGTTCCCGATGATGTTGATAATGATTTACTCCCACATTTTCCTTCTCCATTCTGTATATACAAGATATCATCCTTTATACGTACATTATAACATTATATTCTTAACTTTATATTATTTTCCTTTTTTTTTGCTTAGATTATTTGTCTTAAATGTATTAATAAACAGACACTCTTACCTACTGTATACACCCAGGGACTCTCCAGACACACCCATCCCTCCCACCCCTCTGAAGTTAACCTGATTCTTTTCTAGAGCTGATTGTTATTACAGCGGCAACCAGCGGGAGATACCATACATAGTTCTTCTATATTAGAATCTGATACATATTGACACTAAAACATTTTCCGTGCGTACATTTCCTGCTCGAGAGTGTTACATCTTTTTCACATGAAGCTCAGTCTATATTAAGAGATGTATACAAATAATATTAATGTCAGTATCTATTCATCAGAGTCTAAAACCATCTACTCATATTAATATCTGTCACACACACACACACACACACACACACACACACACACACACACACACACACACACACACACACACACACACACTGAAGCCAATATCTGGTCAAACTAAAATATAATCAAATGCCTCTTTTTTTTCCTGTAAACATTTAAACTGTAATCCTTCCTCACTTAAGCACTCTCCAGCGTCCTATCACACACCCATTCAGACGAGGCACCGAAATATTTACACCGTGCCATAGCCTCCTTCTATTCAGTATCTCCCCCAGTATCTGATCCCCTCAAAGGGCTTTCATGTTCCTCCTTTTACACTACTCTTTTATCCTCCCATATTTTTATACAACGCACAAGTTTACAGATATTCTTTGATTTTTAGTGGTACAGAAATGTTGTATACCGCATCTATACAATAAGATCAGATACCGACTGAGACCAGATGCTTTATAATTTATATGGTTAGAAATATTCACAAAGGGAATAAAAAAAATACGATCGCTATAAGAGATGCAACACCATATATATATATACAGTATATATAAAATATGGCATCAAAAACTCTAGCCAGTGTCCGTGGGTGTTGGTCCTTTAAAGTGACGAAAAGACGATCGCCTTAGGGGATCCACCTTCGAAGAAAGAGGATTAGAACCGACATTATACGACTTGACGCGTAGCCAAGAGGATAAAAATACAGAATCGAGAATCACGACCAATTGAGGTGGGAACATAAACATTTAATGGAAGCTGAGATTCCTTGTTAGTGGCGATTGGTCTCGTAAATTCTCAATGCCGCTTGAACACTTACAGGGGTGTAGAGGGTAGGAGAGAGCGAGAGAGAGACAGAATAGCAAGGAAGTAAATGATATATATACAAATAAGAAGACAACAGTGGTAGAAGTAAAGCAAAGGAAGATGCATATAAAGAGTAAATGAGAGAGAGAGAAAAAAACTAAATGAGAAATAAATTACTAAATAAACAACAATATAAATGAAACACACACAAACAAACACACAAACACAAAAAACTAAATAAAAAGAGCAAAAGAGATAGAGTACATAAACCCCAATAAATTTCAAGGTAAAAAAAAACATTAAACTCTCACTATTATAAGATAAAACTGAATAAAGAAAGAGAGAAAGAGAGAAAAAAAATATCTCCATCCTCCTCTTATTTACTACTGACAAATATGGTCCTCGGCTTCCTTTATGTCTACTTTATCCACATTATCCCTCAGTTCTCTGCTGTCTAGAAACTTATGGAACGAAATAGGACTTTTAGCTTTTTTCTTTGGTATTATTATTATTATTATTATTATTATTATTATTATTATTATTATTATTATTATTATTATTATTTATATTATTATTATTATTATTATTTTCTTAAGCTAGCTAATCTTGTTCCCGCCCTCACTGTCTTCCTCCTTCCCTGCCTCTCACCCTCCCACCCTTCCTACTTCTCTTTCTCTTTCCCATTCCCCTCCTTTCCTTCTTCCCTCCCATCCCTCTTTCCTCCCACCACCCTCCCCTTCCCTTCCCTTCTTTCCTTCCATCCCCCGCTCCTTCCCTTCTTCCTTCCTATCCCCTTCTTCCTTTCCATCCCCTTCCCTCCCTTCTTTAATCGTATTCCCCCCCTTCCTTCTCCCCCCACCTCCCTCACCCCCACCTCGGGTTCACTTCACCAGGAACTGAGACTGTGTCATATACTTCCTCCTCGTTGTTGATGTTTTCTACAACCCGTGTGAGGAGAGAGAGAGAGAGAGAGAGAGAGAGAGAGAGAGAGAGAGAGAGAGAGAGAGAGAGAGAGAGAGAGAGAGAGAGAGAGAGAGAGAGAGAGAGAGATAATAAAATAGAAAAGTAGAAGAAATGATGATAATCTAGAGAAAAATGGATTAATTGAAAACTTAAAATAAAACCCTGACTGGCAAACTCACACCCG
>CAUDMG010002671.1:2362500-2385000 GCA_958450375.1 Homarus gammarus | reverse complement strand
TAAAGTACTTGTCTTCTTCTCTGTCATTAAAATTAATATACTCGTGTGTATATAACTTCCCTTATTTAATGTCAAATATAATAAATAATTTTAGATGAACCAAAATTAAGATGTATTGTTGTGTGCATTAAGGCCGTAAGCCTACTGTACTATATAACTCAAATTAAAACTAATCATAAAATAAACATAACAATAAGATTAAACCAAGACCAAGAATCAAACTTTAACAAAATTAACCCTCGCTAAAACTGAGACACTTGGGATTGTGAAATAAACAACACAAAATAAACCTTTCACACTATTAAATATTTTTTCTCTTCGCTTCATTGAAAACTAAAATCGCTAAATGAAGTTCAGTAACAAGACAAACTAGGAGTAAGACAAAAAAAAAAATATCCTACATGAATACTGATGCAGTTAAGCTGGCAACAACAGGATGATTATAAATACTCAAAAATAGAATTATAATTTCCAGAGAACTATAAATACTGAATTGCCAATTTTACTCCTGATATATTTACAGTATTATGAAATGGCTGTCCTTGATATTATAACAACGATGACGACAATAACAACGGCCATGAGAATAACGACAACAACAGCAAGAGTGAAGACAACATTAAGAACACCGATGAGAATAACAACACTAACAACGACAACAACAAGAACAAGGACAACAACAGCAACAACAAAGACAATAACAAATACAACAAGAACAACAAAAACAGCAACAAAGACAACAACAACAACAACAACAACGACAACAACAAGAACAAGGACAACAACAGCAACAACAAAGACAATAACAAATACAACAAGAACAACAAAAACAGCAACAAAGACAACAACAACAACAACAACAACGACAACAACATGGTGGTCGCTAATGTGTAAAATGATGTAGTGTTCCCAGTCTTGCAAAAGTTACCACTAATACCCGGCTCACAGGCCAGCGCCATCCTGAGGGGAAGGAGGGGAGCAGGAGAGGGGCGGGGAGGAGGACGGGGAGAGTGAGGGGAGTGAGAGGGGCGGGAAGCAGGGCAGGGAGGAGGGCGGGGAGAACGAGGTGAAGGGGGAGGGGCGGGGAGCAGGGCGGGGAGAGTGATGGGAGGGGAGGGGCGAGAGGAAGGCGGGGAGAAAGAAAAGGACAAGGAGGAGGAAGGGTAGTAGGACGAGGAGCGGGAATAGGGAGGGGAGGGAGTTTGGCAGGTGGGCGCGGGATGGGTATGGGGAGGGAGGAATACGGGGTACAGGATGGGGGGAATGGAGGAGGGTGGAGAGAAGGAGGGAGGCAGGGAAAAGGAAAGGAAGAAGTAGGAGGATGATAGGGAGAAAGAGGAGGGCAGGGAAGAGGGTGAGGAAAGGGAGGGAAGACGGTGAAGAGACGGAAAAAGAAGACAAAGAGAGGGAAAGGAAGAACGCTAGTAGAAATAGAAGAAGGCAGGAGTACAGAGGAGAAGACAGATTGAGAGGGAGGGAAGGGTGTAGAAAAAAGGAGAGAGAGAGAGAGAGAGAGAGAGAGAGAGAGAGAGAGAGAGAGAGAGAGAGAGAGAGAGAGAGAGAGGAGGGAAGGAGGGAAGGAGGGAGGAGGAGGTAGTGTGTGGGTAGGGTAGATGCCTCTCTTTATCTGTTTCTCTTTTTTTCGGGAAGTTGCTAGAGAGACTTCAAGAAGCTGACTTGATTATGTCTGCCCCGTGGCTACTCTCTCTCTCTCATATAGTCAATCAAACAATGAAAAATAGCGTTCATAGAGCTCACTGACTCAACTACAAGGGAGCTCATGTGATAATGCAAATGAGAAAATACGTGATAGAAGAGAAATTGGTAGATAAAAGAATAAAAATAAATAAATAAACAATATGAAAAATAAATATAAAATGTCTCCCCACAAAGTCGAGATAAGAGCAAAAAGAAAACGGAGTGAATTTATACAAGAAATAATGAATCTGAATAGTATAATGATATTCAAATTAGGAATAATGAACATGGACGGTATAATGATATTAAGATACGAGATAATGACCATGTATAGTGTGAACCAGCGTCAAGATGTGTGAAATATGGAGGAAGATGAAGGAGACCGTCCCTTGTGTATTACAGGGAGAGGTAATGTGTAAGCGGAACAAGGCGACTGGGACAGACAGACAGACAGACAGACAGACACAGACTAAATAAAAACGAGAGTGAGACAGAAACAAATTCAGTTTGGTTTAAAATATCACGAAAATCTTGTTAGGCGAATAGGGATAGGTTTACACACACACACACACACACACACACACACACACACACACACACACAACTACCCTGAAGGAAGACATTAAAGAAATTCCTCACAAGACGGAGTGAACTATGGCAGAGTTCCAGATGAAGGTGAAAAAAAAAACAGCGCTTCAACGGAGACGAGAGAGCAGTTAAGTTACTGTTTTTGTGTGTGTGTGTGTGTGTGTGTGTGTGTGTGTGTGTGTGTGTGTGTGTGTGTGTGTGTGTGTGTGTGTGTGTGTGTGTGTGTGTGTGAGGTCTGGTTGTGGGCTGGTGAGTGGAAAGAGAGAATGGTTTAGTGATTATGGAGGAAGGAAAAGAAGACGAGGAGGAAGAAGAGGAGGATTTGGAGGAGGAGGAGGAGAAGGAAGAGGAGGATTTGGAGGAGGATGGCGAGGAGGAGGAGGAGGAGCAGGAAATGCGATAAGAAATATATGTGTAAGGATTTTAAAGGAATTATTTCTTAGTGTGGGATACAAAGTGTGTTTTATGGGTGATGATATGAGGGCAAGAGTTTCAGTGGAATTGTGTCAGAGATAGAGAGAGATAGAGATAGAGAGTAGAGAGAAAGATAGAGATAGAGAGAGAGATAGAGAGACGGAAAAAAATAGACAGATGAAGAGACAGATAAATAAATAAATACATAAATAAACATAAAGAGACAGAAAGAAATTCGAAACTAAATGTACAGGAGTTAACGTACAGCGTCAGACGTATAAACCAACACAACATAACTCCGGGTTACGCTTCAGTGTCATCTTACTCAAGGGACAGACACACACACACACACGGTCCAAACAGCACAATATTTACTGTTTATTATTTACATATTTAATATATTTTGGATTTTATTAAGTATATATATGACTGAACTTACAAAACATCATTACAGTTTACAAAATCATCTCAGTTTCAATCAATCATATTTTCAAAGATCGTAAATTTTAGTTATTAAATATTATTACTTTTATTATTATTACCATTTCCATTATAAGCGGCGGCGGCAGTACCATCATTATCATTATATAAAACTCAACCATAAAAAACAAAATTCACCACATATTAACTTTTACATCAACAAAACTAGTAAATTCCTTTTATCTTTTGTTTACTCTTAAAAGGTTAAAACAACAGACAATATACCACAACTTTATAAACTTTCCCATAAGTCTCTATCAGCGTAAAAGCTTATAAATCACCCACCAGTCATCAGAGGCATACTTGATTATACTTCGTTCCCAGTCTACCTGTTTAGTATACCAGGTCGCTATTACTCTCACTTTACCTCCACTTATAACCTACCCAAAAAATACTTAACACCTAAGTTATAAGTAAGTACCTAAGTAGAAACCTCGGTAACTTTCAACATCCTCATTGCTGTCTTATATACTTATACTTATAAATATAAGATGATAGGAGTTAAAAAAGAGAGAAGGGGAGAAAAGGAGAAAGAAAGAGAGATGAAAGTGTAGAGACAGGAAGAGATTAAAGAGAGCAGAAAAGTGGCGAGAGAGAGAGAGAGAGAGAGAGAGAGAGAGAGAGAGAGAGAGAGAGAGAGAGAGAGAGAGAGAGAGAGAGAGAGAGAGACAGAAACACTCAATGCGCTTCACTACTAATATTAAACACATTTTAACATCATGAATTAACGTTATGACCTTTGACCTTATCTGACCTGTTCCTCCCACGTAAGAAGTGTGTGTGTGTGTGTGTGTGTGTGTGTGTGTGTGTGTGTGTGTGATAGAGATGTGCTGAGCTGGACACATCCTTGCTCGTACACATTTCACTTAAAACTGAGTACGATGATTTTACCTCAAGAGTACGAAATTATTTAACCCCATAAGTACTCAAGAGGTTAAGTCATCGTACTCAAGGGGGTTAAAGAATAACACACATGACTGGCCCAAGAAACTATATAGTAAATTATTCTCTATATATGTTTGTTATGTGTTAATATAATGTAAACAAAGGCAATATTATGAAATGCGTAATGATAAATGTTTACACTTGGAGTCGAAGTCTGGTGTATTATTGTTGGTGCTGTAATAATATGCAGGAGGAATTCTCTTAGGATATGAGGGAGGGAGGGAGAGTGGAAGGGAGGGAGGGAGGGAGGGAGAGAGGGAAGGAAAGAGGGAGGGAAGGAAGGATGGAAGGAAGGTGAGAAGGAAGACTATTAAAGAAACCATTAGAATTGCCCAGAAAAAAAAAAGAAAATCCACAAATCTATTGAAATTAAAAACAACTTAAAAAAAAAACTGAAATTAATCCCCAGAAAAAATCCTTAAAAACGTCCCAGAAAATCACTCCACGAATTAAAAAATATTAATCCCTTTAAAAAAATAATAAAACAAAAAAATTAAATAAACAAAAAAAAGCAAACCGGAATTAACAAGTCACACAAAATCATCACCATCATCATCATCATCCGGAGTAAAAAAAAAAAAAAAATAAAACTCGAAAATAGATTGATCCCTTTAGTAATGTTGCGGCTGACTTGTTTATGCAAATATTGTGTAGCTGTAAATCACTGGTGAATGATAAAACTTCTTCACATAAGTCTTGGGGGGCTTCCTCTTTTACCAGCGTCTTAGGAATGGCCTTGATTAATTACCACTGCAACCTGCCTGCCTCGTGTTGCCCTGGTGGTAGGGGGGGGGGGGGTGTAGTATAGCTTTTGCCTGTGTGATGGAAGGGCGGTGGAGAGAGAGAGAGAGAGAGAGAGAGAGAGAGAGAGAGAGAGAGAGAGAGAGAGAGAGAGAGAGAGAGAGAGAGAGAGAGAGAGAGAGAGAGAGAGAGAGAGAGAGATCCCCTTGAGTTGGATTCCAGATTTAATTCTCTAATGAGTGTTGGGGGGGGGGGGGGGTTAAATCCTATTTATTTTCTCTCTACTTCTGTTTATATTCACTTTTTGCTAATACAATAATATTAAATTTTTTCTTATAATTTATGTTTTTATTCGGTCATATCTATGTTTTTGTTTTTAATTGAAGGATATATTTTTTTTTATAATTTTTACCCTCGTTCGGCTCTTGTTTATAGGAATATTATTGGAACATATTTTGTCATATTCAGAGAGCACTACTGGTCATCACAAGGTATTTAATTGTTTTTTTCCTGATAGACCATGAGACCAATACTTTATTTTCATTCTAAGTGACCTCGTGATTTATTTATTTTTTAATGAATTTGTCTCTTTTCCTGTATTTGTTTGTACAATTATTACAGGAATTATTAGTAGTTATTTTCTATACACACACTAATATCTTGTTGAATAGATATATACATATTATTTTTAGTTTCCTCAATTTAAATGAAAAACAGAATTACCTCATAGAGACAAACTATGTCTCTATTATTATCCTTCATTATTTCGCTTTAACTAATCACTAATATTATTTTGTTATCATCAAAGGATATAATTATTAGTCTCGTTAATGTCTTTCTCTCCAACACCAACTGAGAACCCATACAAACTCACTCACACCAAATGTTACCTACTCGTCACCTTAAATTCTTCTCCTCATTCCACAAGTTTTCCCTCAGTTTTGCGGAGTTTTGTGAGCTTCATCTGCGATCTTCTGGTGTTCAGAGGTTAAGTGGAGGTTCGGATTTTTTTTTTTATGTAAGTGACGCGATTAAGTTTTGGCGGAGGGAGAGGGAAGGGAGAGAGGGTGTTTTTTTTGAGATTATGTGGTCAAGTTGTGGAAGGGCTTAGAATTTAAGCGATTAATTTGATGTCTTGGGGTAAATGGCTTTTTCGTTTACTGTCAATATAATTAGTAGTTTATTATATTCCCTTTCAATACCTACTTTTATTCTCTTTATTATTTAGTTAATATTTTCATCGTCTGTTTTTATCTTGTTATTCTACGTTAATTTTTTCCTTCTCCTCCTTCTATATTTTGTCATTCGTTCCTTCCTCTCTCCTTTTCCGCGTTCTTTCTCAAAATTTTCTCTATTTCTCATTCTCCTGCTCCTCCTCCTCAACTTCGTCTCTATCCCCTCCTCTTATTCCTGTTCAAGTTCTTCCTCCATTTTCTCATCTCCTTGGCTCTCCTGATCCTTTCCTTCTCTCTCCTCCATCCATCCCTCCCTCCCACCCACTCCCAAAATTAATGCCTCTTCACTTCCTCTTCTTCCACCCACTTCGCCTCTGTCTTACCTCACCCAAACTAATCCCCCCTCTCCCCCCTCCTTCCGTACACCTCTACCCCCCCCCTTCAAATTTCATCGTCTCCAATTCCTTTTCCTCCTCCACCTCCACTCCTTCTTCACCATCATTTCCATCATACAACTCCTTCACACTCCACCTCCTCCTACTCCACTCCCACAATCATCACCGAGAGAGAGAGAGAGAGAGAGAGAGAGAGAGAGAGAGAGAGAGAGAGAGAGAGAGAGAGAGAGAGAGAGAGAGAGAGAGAGAGAGAGAGAGAGAGAGAGGCCACACAAGGAAGAACCTGATCACCAGCGCCAGGCATCACATATTCAACGGACGGCGTGCATCTCTATGCTCAGGGAGGACTGCATCTTTCCCCGAGTTGTAACATGGCCGGGAGATGAGGCTCAGGGTGCGTCTTACATATAGATGGCCTCTGTCCCCTCCTCTAGGATGCACTAGGATGCCCTGGAGGATAACTTTCTCGCAGGATTACACCCACCGCCGTATGTGAAGGAGGAGGAGAAGGAGAAGTAGGAGTAAGGGGAGGAGGAGGTGGGGGTGGGGTGGGGTGGGGTGGGGTGGGGTGGGGTGGGGCGGGGTGGGGTGGGGCGGGGTGGAATTTTTTCTTTTTTGTATTGTAGGTTACAGTGATAATGAGGTAGGGGGGGTAAGGGAGTGTTGCTGGGGTAGGGAGAGTAAGGGTGTGTTGCTGGGGTAGGGAGAGTAAGGGTGTGTTGCTGTGGTAGGGAGGTGAGGGGTGTGGAGGGGTTGCAGACAGTGTGTTGCAATTTTTAGGGGAACTTTCCTTGTCTGGGGGAAAATGTTAAAAGGGGATAATATTTCTAATCTGGGGAGAATTTTTGTGTAATATGGGGGTGGGGATTTTTTGTGAGGGGAGTGTTATGTGCGGCGGGGAATTTTGAAGGATTTTTTTTATTTAGGGGAAGGGAATGTATTTAGGAATATTTTGGTTCAGTTATTTTATAATTTTTTATAAGGATTTTTTTTGTATGGTGTGTGTGTGTGTGTGTGTGTGTGTGTGTGTGTGTGTGTGTGTGTGTGTGTGTGTGTGTGTGTGTGGTGATTGGGTATATGCTATTGAGGTTGAAGGGGGATTTTGGGGGTGATTAATTTTGGTTTAATTTATGATTTGTTTTTGTTTTTCGCTTATTTTTTCACTCTTTTGGTGTTTTTCATTTTATCTCTCTACTTCTCCCACTCTCTCTACTTCTTTCTCTCTCTTAACTAACTACAGTAGATATCATGTAATAATAAAATGGCATTAAAAAAAAGAAGTTTTTTATATCCCACATGAGAATTTAATAAAAGCCTTAAATAATATCATAAAAAATAAAAGCTGTTGTTACTCTATTATTCAAGTTACAGCTTCACCCCACTATCACTCGGCCGCCAATTATAAAAAGGAAATTAAAATTATCAATACAAGTATTGTTATTACTAAACAAAAATATAAAAATATATTTTTTAATATATGCATGAGTTTTGCTAATTTTTTGCATACGTTTATTGTTACCAACTAAAGATTTTTCTGAAAGTTCTTGTTTAAAAAAGAAAACTACATATACCTATTTTTTAAGCATCTAGTAACAAAAAATTAATTAATGCTGAACTATTGCTGTTATTAAGTTGCATGAACAATCAATATACTGAATATATATGTATATATATATATATATATATATATATATATATATATATATATATATATATATATATATATATATATGCAGTTTATATATGAATAGTTCTCTAAAACCTATATTTTACCGGGTAATCACATATTTACGAGAATAATAATTATTTACATAAAATTTACAAGTTTCTCTCGTTAGAGTAGCCAGAGAGGTAAATTTATATGAGCAGTTAAATTAATTTTTACGTGGAATTAATTTTTGCACAATTAACATTCATTTAATATGTAACACATCTACACTACTTGTACATATATGCACCAGGACACAGGCTTTACTCACACGTTATTCATTCAGCATTGCGTGTACGTATTTCACATCGCCAGTAAGGATTTCACGCCGGAGATGAATACTTTACCGCACAAGTACATATTTTACTCTGATGGTACAATTATCACACAAAGAGTATTACAGCACGGACACTCATATTACAGCGCAAGTACAGTTATTCCACTAGGGGTGAATGTATTACAAGTGAATATATTACTCAAGAGGGTGAATATTTAACAGCACCAAAAGTACAAATATTACTCAAGATATAAACATTTTACTCCAGGGGTACATATTTTACGCCAGGGGTACAAATTTTACGCCAGGGATACGTATTTTACACGTGGGGTACGTATTTTACACCAGGGGTACGTATTTTACACCTAGGGTACGTATTTTACACCTGGGGTACGTATTTTATACCAGGGGTACGTATTTTACACCAGGGGTACGTATTTTACACCTAGGGTACGTAGTTTACACCTGGGGTACGTATTTTACACCTGGGGTACGTATTTTACACCAGGGGTACGTATTTTACGCCTGGGGTACGTATTTTACACCAGGGGTACATAATTTTCAAGACAAGTGAAAAATTTTATATAATTGGAAATATTTTTACAGCTTGTTCACAGATTACATCAAAACAATAACAGCAACAACAACAACAGCAGCAGCAGCAGGAAAACTTGGGCCGATGATAACTTTCCCTAAATTGTAAGTTGATATTGTATAAAAATTAGTAAAATTTGTCTTATTATATTTTCCACTTAAAAAAGCCACTGGGAATTTTTTTTTTTACCTTTGAGATAATATTTCTAGTATTATATGTTAAAAAAAGAAAAGAATATCCAGTTAAAATATATATTTCATCGTAAAATCCAAAAGGTGAACTTGGGAAAAATATTACAAAGATACATATCCTCTTATAATTTACTTCAATTAAAACCATCATTTCTAAGAACCTATTCCCAGAAAACCATCTATTAAACCTCAAAGTTCGACCCGGGTTGTGAGAAAATGAAAAACAAGCAAAACAAAAAGCTGCTCTCTTATCGTAAACATCAACTCAAAACTCTGACACAAAACAATTCTCTTACTTCTTTTTATTTCCATCGTATATTTTTGAATCGCAAGTCGAGGTATTTTTCCCGCCGAACAGCTGTCTACTGGTGTCCCCCTAGAGTATCGTAAAGCAGGGGGTGCCCAGAACGTGCTCTATCCGGGAGAGATAGGTACCCTGGGGCTGTGAAGTATGTACCCCTTGTGTGTGACTCTGAAATATATATAACCCCCTCCCCCCACCCCGTGTTGTTATTGTGATTATGAATATCATTACCATTTTAAATGTTGTCGTTGTTGGTGTCATTGTTGTTGTTGTTGTTGTTGTTTAGGTACTCGCGCGTTTCAGTAATTAGGGTTTGTTAGTATGGAATGATTAGTTTGTTTATACACTGGACATTGGACAACATATGAAGAATTATACAACTTTGTTATTATTATTATTATTATTATTATTTTCATTATTATCATATTATCATCGTCATGATTCTCTACATAAAAACACAAGAATGGAGAAAATTGCAGCGGGTCTATTGGCCCATAGCAGGCAGTCCCGTTTACACCCAACCCCTATCGCCCATATATCCGTCCAACCTATATTTGAAGCTATCCAGCGTATTCGAGTTCATGATGATGTTTGGTAACTTGTTCCACTCATTCACTGCTCTATTTCCAAACCAATGTTTACCTATCTCTTGCCTAAATCTAAAATTTTCTTTTTTAAAACCATTGCTATGAGTTCGCTCCTGGTTGGATAGTTTGAGTACCTCTGTTATATCACCTTTGTTTAGCCCTGACTTCCATTTATACACCTCTATCATATCGCCCCTCACTCTACGTCTATATAATTATTACGTATCATGTACGTCATTATCGTCAGTATTAAACTTCTTATTTTAGTCTTATTATTATTATTACGATTATCATTATCACCATTATTATTTTCTCTATAATAATTATCATCACCACTGTCGTTATCAATATCAACAGTCATATAACTATCATTATCAACCATCATCATTATTATTATTATCATCATCATCATCACTATCAAGGGTCATAACCATTCATCACTACCAACCATCATCACCATCACCATCACTAACCATCAACATCATTTTCCTAGCGTGGAGGTGACTAAGGCAATATACCATTATGATGAGAGAGGCCGACAACAGTTGCTGATCAGAGGCACTGTGTTGACGTGTTTCCCGGCCACAACACACACACCTCTGTTTATGTATTCTTACCACACTGATACCTGGTCATATGCTGGCGAGGGAGAGAGGGAGGGAAGGAGAGAAGGGAGGGAGGGAAGATGGGAGGGTAGGGTTAAGGAAGGGTTTGGAAAAAAGCGAGGTAGGGAGCGTCAAAGAATGGATGGAAAGAGGGGAGAGAAGGGATGGAGGGGGAGAGGGTCAAAGAAGAGTGAAAGGGGAGGGAGGAAAGGGTCAAATACCGATGGAAAGGAGGAACAGAAGTAAGGAGGGAGGATCAAAGAAGGATAGGTAAGGGAGGGTAAAAGAGTTCAAGGAAAGTCGGAAGAAGGGTTGGTTGGTTGGGAGGGAGGAATAAGAGGTGAGGGTGGGAAGGAAGTGTAGGGTGAGGAGGAGGTGAGGGTGAGAGGAGGGGGTGAGAGGGGGGGGGGGGGAAATCGGGATATGTACAAAAAAGAAACTACAAATTATGAGAGAAAACAGAAGATAAGGGGGTGACAAGTTGACACATTCATCATAATATACAAATTTATTTTTGAATGCCCCCCAAAAAATATATCCCGCTATTGATATGATAAACAGACTAATACACAAATAGCAAATAGTATATCACACGCAAAGTAACATAACAATACATATAAAAAAAACACACGATAAAATACGACTGAAAAATACCTCAATAGTTGGAAAAAAGTATCTAAAAAATATATACTCTTTTTTCACCCCACAATCGCCAGAAAAAAAAAATATTGAATATTTTCCATAGCCAGAATCGCAATAACCAATACTAATAAAAAAGACCATTCGAGTCAGGTGTAAGTGTTGGTGATACAGTTATTTGACAGGTGCCAGTCAAGAGAAGCGGGGTGCCCTAGGGGTCACTGCTGCGCCCCTCGTGGTTGTTAAATGTTGTTTACCTCTCGTCACCTCTCGTCACACTTCCTCTTCAAAATTTAGTCTGTGCACCCTATCTCACTACACACCAGCTTCCCCCCCCCCCCCCCCACAGTACACCTTTCGCTACACTTTTACATTAGTACATACACTCTTACTGTACTCCCTACACTCGACACGGCTCCCTACACTCTACACGCCTCACCACACTTTACACCCCACTTTACACGCCTCACCACACGCCCACACTACACTCTTCAACACACTCTACACGCCTCTCTACACTCTACACGCCTCACCACACTTTACACCCCACTTTACACGCCTCACCACACGCCCACACTACACTCTTCAACACACTCTACACGCCTCTCTACACTCTACACGCCTCACCACACTTTACACCTCACTTTACACGCCTCACCACACGCCCACACTACACTCTTCAACACACTCTACACGCCTCCCGACACGCCTTCGAGTTGCGCCACAACTGCTTCTGTCAAACTCTTGTTTTTTAAAGCACGTACCGACCATAAACCTTGGCTGTGTTATGGTGGTATGTGACGGCGGGTACCAGCCTCCGCTACTAATATTTTATATCTTTCGTATGTACACTACTTCTGCCACACACAGACACAGACACACACACACACACACACACACAGACACACACACAGACACACACACACACACACACACACACACACACACTAAATACTGATGTAAGAAGATCACTTATATAATATCTCTATAATAATAATAAAGATAAAGATATAACCCGTTTATAGTGTATCCTAACATAGAGAAAATAAATATAGAAATACAGATACAAAATAATATATGGCAATTAGTAGGAGTCATTATTGCCAAGTATTGCCGGGGAGGCTAGTGAAGGCTCTTATCAAAGACTATATACTCAGCCACTCATACACCAGCCAAGAGTCTCATTATAGGTTGCTATGAGAGCCTCACCTCCCAGCGGAACTCTCAGCCAATCATGGGCCCTGATAGGAGAGGAGGCGCGATAAGAGCCACCAGCCAATAGGAAGAGAGATGATAAACGGTATAGGAGTCGTGTCATCTACCGTGCAATTTTACGGTGAGAGAAGGATGTTGATTGGCCATTACCTGACTAAAACGAAGGTAATATTATATCCTTCATCCTTTATTTACTTCCTCCTGCACCACTTGTTACGGACGGACATACAGACAAGAGAAACGAACACAAACACGGAAATAAAACAATTTTTTTACACATAAACAAACACAGACGTAAAAGCCATCAACAAACAAACACAAACAAGTAAGATCAACAAACACAAATATCCTAAATGGACATAAATAAAATATAAATTAAAAACAAGAACAATTATAAAATCAAGAAACTAAAACATAAACTAAACAAAGAAAACAACAACACAACAACAAATAAAATTCATCAATGTAAAAGAATAAAAAAAAGTTTAGTAAATTTTGGCCAATAAATGAATTACTTTATTTGTTTGTTGTTTAAGGTTTATTATTTCCATTTATTCAATTATCTGGATATTTATTTGTTAATTGATATTTTGTTTTTATTTTATTTGTTCTTGCGTGAGTTTCTTCGTTAGTGTGACTATTGTTTATTTGTTTTGTGGCTTTGTGTTTTTATTTGTTTATCTACATACATACGTACATACATATATACATACACACATTACATACATACATACTTTACATACATACACGAAAAAACATACACTCATCTATGAAACACACACACACACACACACACACACACACACACACACACACACACACACACACACACACACAGTTATTTACCTGCCTTCCTCCAAGACGCCACAATGGAACCCGGACATTAAGACCTGAAGCTATGAAATAACACCACATTATAACCCTGATAGTGCCTTAACGGGGCCGATACTTGTACTGGGGTATACAGGGATATACCGGGGGTGTACTGGGGTGTACTGGCGTGTACTGGGTATACTGGGTGTACTACAGAGAGTGTGAGAGTATGTTGAAGGGAATGTTCTCTTGGCTACAGTAAATCAGGTTAATTTTTTCCGCCTCAACTGACCTGACAGATAATATTTTACACAGTCGAGGAATTATTTGTTTGAAGTTTTGTGCGGTTGAAAATTATAGTTTATTGTCTTGCTTCTAAATTTTCTTGTTATTTGTGAATTTTCTTTTATTATAAATGAGTTTGAGAAAAGGAGAAGATTATTTTGTTTTTCTTAGAATCTCCCGAGGGAACAATTGGTTTAATGTATGTATGTATGTATGTATGTAAGTATGTATGTATGTATGTTTGTATGTATGTATGTATGTATGTATGTATGTATGTATGTATGTATGTATGTATGTTTGTATCCTTTCTCTTTGGTGAGATTACACACACAAACACACACACACATGCATACACACAACAATAACAACAACAACATTACCAATAAACAACAAACAGCAACAACAACAACAGTGCCACCAGCAATCAAACAAACAACAAAAACAACAAAAACAACAACATCCACGCCAATTAAAAATGTCAGAAACAATTGAAAGTCAAGAATTAACAACGAAAACAAAAAAAATGACGATTGGGGAAATTAGGACAACTCACCTGTACCTCCCAGAACTGTGACGTCACTTCCCACACCTGATCCCGGCGGTGTGTCTTTAGTGGACGTGAAAGGACAGTATATCTCTCTCTCTCTCTCTCTCTCTCTCTCTCTCTCTCTCTCTCTCTCTCCCAAATATTAATAAAAGCACATTTGAATTGAAAAAAAAATGAAAAATAACCAAAAAAATAACAATGAACAACACAAGAAAATAACAAACACACACAAACAAATCACCACACACAAAAACGAGCCATAAACTACCAAATTACCCTCCAACCCTCTCACCTGTCCTAATGATTAAACACCCTCACGTTACCTGGATTTCACCTGGTCACAATTATAGCCTCTCTTTCCATAACCCAAGATACTACTATAGGTTAGACAATGCTCTTTTAATAGATCGAATGGTGTATAGCCAAGCATATAACTCCACTTGGCTGACAAGAAAGGCTAAACGTGGAGATCAAAGCATAATTGTGGAGGATTTACGGTCACAATGCATGAAACGACTGAAATAGTAATACTCCATGACAGGGTAATGGTAGTGGAGGAGGAGGAGGAGGAGGAGGAGGAGGAGGAGGAGGAAGAGGAGGAGGAAGAGAGGGGGGGGGGGGGGGGCGGTAATCGTTAGGTGATAATTAGTTGTTAAATAGTTTACTATGGGTAATAAACTCGATATATAGAGGGTGTATGTAAAAATAAAATAATGAGATGTTATTTGTATTCATTGCTTAGTAAATCCATTATCATTATCATCATTATTATTATCATCATCATCATCATCATCAAGAGACCCAGTACACTACCTTCAAGTACCTCAACTACACATACAGGTCACTATGGTTAGTCACCGAGGGGAAGTCTGAAGTCACTCAATCACCGTCAAGTTCCCACTACATTTGGACATCATTTACGGTAGCTTTTAGGGGGGGGGGGGGGGGGTTGGACATCTTCTTGGCTATATTTCGACGTCACCTTCATTAATTCAATATCGGAGACACGCAAGTACAGATGAAGGTGGTGTTGGCTGAGTGTCTGAGTCCTCCGTACTACCAGATTAGGTCCTGGTCATCGCCTTAAGACGAATGAAGAGTTATAGTCAGGCTAGTCAGGTGAGGTCTTGCTGGGTGAATCTCTGTGTTATCTGATTTTTTTTTCTCTTTTATCGTCTTTCTTTTCTAATTTTATTTCTTTCTTCATCTGATTATTTTTACCCATTTTTGTCTTCTTTATTTTGCTTCTCTGTTTTTTTCTTGATTTGTTTTAGTTTTTTATATATATATTCTAGTCTTCTATTTCTTCTTCTCTTTCTTTTCCTTCTTCTTTGGCCTCCTTCTCCTCGTTCCTTTTGCCATTCCCTTTCCTGTTTCTCTTTTTCTGTTTATTTTCCTCTTCCCTCTCTCGCTCTCTCCACCTCCTCATTCCTCCACTTCCTCCTCATCTTCCTTCTCTCCCCCATCTTGCTCCTCCTCCTCCTCCACCCCACCTCTTCCCTCTCCCCTCCCCCTCCTTCACCTCTCCCCTCCCCCTCCTTCACCTCTTCCCTCTCCCCTCCCTCTCCTCCTTCTCCGGATATCGAACAAGCAGTAATGTCTCCATGCATCTTGCAATCTCCAAAAGTTCCAAGTCTCCCACGAACTCATAAATTCTCTGGGCCATTCTGTGTTAGAATTTAGTTTTCCTAATTGCTTTCCCAAAAGGTTTAAATACCATATATCTTTTCGCTCGGCGGCCCTCGCAGTGTATTTACGGGCTTGTCCACACACACACACACACACACACACACACACACACACACACACACACACACACACACGGCCATACAACTTGATGGACAATTGTGTATATGTACGTGTATATTGGTTTGTGATGTAGGTATATATTATACACTCATGGAGAAGTGTACACAGGCATGTATACACTCAAGAACAAACACATAAACATGTACTTAATCAAGAGTACACACATACATACACACTTACACACACACACTTACACTCACTCATACATGAAGAGCAGCAAGAGGGTTCCATACGCCTGGCGGCTGCTTTAGGGAGGTGGGGAGTTAACACTTTTAATACCTAGACATCGGTACACACGGGGGCACTGTACTCGACTCCCTTCACTTCCTCAATGTAAAGTTAAGCTCACATTTGTAACATAGACAAAATTCATATATCAGCGTTCTCGAATCATGTCTCCAGATTGTTCATAAAGATTCGAACACAACATTGAGGGGTCAGAGATAGATTCGAATAGATGAATTAGAATCAAGAGATAATTTCAGAAGCAAGATTCAGATTCGAGGACAGAATCAGACAGAGGCTTAGTTATGGGCTACAGGATGGAACTGTTTCGAATACAGGTTCATATGGATTCGAAAGTAAGACTCAGAAACCTTGACGTAAAACATTCAAATTCAAACAGGTTCACGGATTCGGGATGATTCGATTGCAGAAAACTTTATGATTCTAATTTAATGATGGATTCGAATAAATGGTTCAAACATCTTGGATACAGAGCCGAGACAGATTCAAATGTGAGTTACGGAGGAGTTAAAGTTGAGTTGAGAAGTTACAGATGAGTTACAGAGGCCTTTGGATACAGTTTAGGAGTCACAGATGAGTTACAGAAGGCTTGGGATACAGTTAATGAGTTACAGAGGGCTTGGGATACAGCTTAAGGCGTTACAGAGGCCTTGGGATACATTTGAGGAGTTACAGATGAGTTACAGAGGGCTTGGGATACAGCTTAAGGCGTTACAGAGGCCTTGGGATACATTTGAGGAGTTACAGATGAGTTACAGAGGCAAGATTGATTCAAATATGAGTCAAATATGAGTTACAGAGGCCTTGAGATACAGTTAAGGAGTTACAGATGAGTTACAGAGGCCTTGGGATACAGTTAAGAAGTTACAGAGGGTACAGCGTTTAGGTCTGAGTACAGGAGGGCCAGAGTATCTCCTTACTGTTATGATCGCCTCAAGTTGGTAAGGACCTCGTTAGCCTCGCCAGGTATCGAGTATTTATATAAAAAAAGAAGATATTTGGGAGGGTGGAACCGAGGCTAACTTTGCCCCTTCAGTGTAATGGTTATGGTAGGGGGTAAAGGAGGGGGCGGGAGGGGGAGGAAGGGAAGGAGAGGGGGGAGGGAAGGGGAGGGAGAGAGGATAAGAGGAGTGGAAGGAAAAAAAAATTGGGTGGGAGAGAAGATTTCAAGAAGGGTTAGGGTAGGAATGTAGAAGGGAGAGGGAATGGGTTAAGGTAGAAGAATGAGAGATAATGGGGAGTAAAGGGAGAATGAAGAAAAAGAAGAACGATAGAAGGAAGAAGTAGAGGATATAAAGAATTAATGAAGAAGGGGGAGGTTTAACGGAGGAGGAAGAGGGATAATTAGGTGGGATAAAGAAAGTGAAGGGGAGAAATGGGATGTGATTGAGAAAATGAGACAGGCAGACAGACAGAGTTAAAGAACGAAAGGATATGCAAAAGAAGAGGAGAAAGAAAGCATTAAAACGAAAGATAGATAGAAAGAAAGAAAAAAAAGATGTAAGGGGATGGCAAAAGAAGAATGGAATAGAAGGAGAGAATTAAAAGTGAAATGGAAGAGAAGGAAAGCGAAGAAAATGGAACATGAAAGGGGGAAGAAATGAGTCAAGCGTATTTGATTATTTTTTTGTATTCGTTGTTTATTATTCTTTCTCTTTCTTATTCGTTTTTTTACTTAGTTTTTTATTTCGTTACGTAAAAAAAAATACAGATATGAGGAAAATAAACAGTGTTGATTATTTTTATAAACAAATTCCTGCTATTGTTTTTATTGCTTTGTTTTTTTTCGATCGTAATTCAGTCAAATTCTTTAGGGAAATTTCGCCAACATTTTATTTCCCTGGAGTTATTTTGTTCCCTATAATCTCGTCTCTTCTTATGGGTACCTCGTGACATGATATCCCCAGTGTGAGCCAGTCTCTCTCTCTCTCTCTCTCTCTCTCTCTCTCTCTCTCTCTCTCTCTCTCTCCTAAAAGGTACAGTACATCTCAACAAAGGCGCCCTTGCTGCCCTCCACTCACACAAAACTTGTCCAATAACCTTTTAAAGTTTATTCCCGTTTTGGATTTCTCTTCTCTTTTATCACCCGCTCGCCTTCCTCCCCTCTTTCGTCTGCTGTGGTTGTTCAGGTTTTTTTTTTTTATGTTTTATCGTCTATTGTCTTTCTTCCTGTCTTTTTTTTTTTTTTAGAGGTTGACATTTCAGAACAGACGCACGCAGAATATCCCTATGATGCTCCCAAGGGTTAAGCAGCCACGATCTAAATGTAGACCCTGAACTACACCCCTTAACCCTAACCCACCGCACCCCCACCTCGTCTCCTCTCCCCCAGGACCAGGATAAACCAGCAAACTATCCCACAAAAGGATCCAGTGCAAGGATTCGTAATTAATTTTAGGATTGTGACAAAGTAGTGTAGGACAGTGGTCGGCGGTAGACGTGGGGGGGAGGGGGTACGGGTGGGGGGAGGGAAATGGGAGTGGGAGGAAGGGGGGAGACACCGGCCACTTCACGCCTACAGTCTGAGTGGTTCTCTCTAACACACTGAGTTCGACAGCGGCCACGTGGAAATGAGGTCGATAACGCCACGTGCCAGTACAAAAATTGGGTCCTACAACATTTAGTAAAAAGTCATCCCAGCATGAGGCGGCCCCCCCCACACCACTCCCTTATCCACTACGAGACGAAATGACACGAATACCTGAACGATATAGATGGAGTTCTGCTAAAATCCCATCCATCTTGGTGTGTGGTTCCTCTCCCTGTATTTGTTCATCAGACGTACAGAAGACATCCCCATTCCCAGCCACCTTAGTTAGCCTGTGTGTTCACTTGACTTGTTCACGCCATTATTCTTCCTCGATTTGTGCTGAAGAATTTTGTTAGATAATTAATTTAACCTTAACCTCACCATGTGTCTTTAACCTTTGTCTATAATTTTTCTCTCAATAAAATGTTTAATCTTCGTTTTTTGCTGTTATACACACACTGAACACTCTCCTCCACACACACACACACACACACACACACACACACACACACAGACGCACACACACGCACACACACACACACAAAACAATGACCTTTAAAATGTCTTCTTCTTTGTGTGAAATTCGCGGCCAGTGGAGTGAGGCGACCTTCCTGCACCTCCACCTAGTGATGACTCACTCAATCACTCACTGGTTCACTGACTCAAAGGCTGACTCGCTAACTGACTGACTCATGAAAATTGCTCTGATACGCTTGTGTGTGTGTGTGTGTGTGGAGAAGATATATCCGAGTCTCCCCCACGCCTGTCTCTCTCTCTCTCTCTACACGCTTAAAGATCCAGTGTACGCATGGGTAAACATCTACCTACACACACACACGATAACAAAAAAACATCATTATGCCAACTATAAAACTCACAAACGTCCTTTTAAGGCTTGTGTATTTTAACTAATATTTCATAGCGGGCAACGAAAATATTCTTTTTATAAATATTCATCGTATTATTGTGGATTCTTTTCTCTTTGTCTCTCTATATGTCTGTCTGTGTATGTCTGTATAATGTCTGTCTGTGTCTGTATGTCTCTATGTCTGTGTGTCTGTCTGTCCTTCAGGGGTGCACAGTTCCCATCCCATCTTTACACAAACACCCACAGCAAATCGGCCTCAGTAACAGCTTACCACAGACCAATTTGTTAGTCAACTTCCCTCTCATTGGCTCCTGTGAACAAGGCGGGAATATTCAGCCAATCACAGAACAAAGCAGGGAATATTCAGCCAATCACAGAACAAGGCAGAAAATATTCAGCCAATCATAGAACGAGGCAGAGAATATTTAGGCAATCGCAGAACAAGGCAGAGAATATTCAGCCAATCACAGAACATGATAGCAATATCTAGCCAATAAAAAAACAGTTTACCAGAGAAGACACTTACGTGGGTCCTGGAAGACGACGTTATCAATGGCCAACGCTCAGAACCAATCATAAGGGAAGTAGTGTTTCTTTTACAGTAACTCTTGTTGTTATTATCATTATTATTTTTGTTCATTGTTCACCATCATCACTATTATATAATGTTCTATCTTGTGTTTTGTTCATTATCATCACTACTATATAATGTTCTATCTTGTGTCAATACTTATCATAGTAAACAGAGAATTCGTCAAGCTGTCACGTTGAGTCTCTGAACACTAGGCCATCCATCGACCAAATACTGAACTGATCACAACTCCAGCCAATAAGACGACACGACGACAAATTTCAGCCAATCAGAGGACAGTTCCACCCAGAAATGAGAATTGTCAGGCATGAATTGGTAAATTGGTATTTACGCTCGTTTCACTTATCACACCTCAGTCAACGTTGAGTTCGGAAACACCAACCCTTTCATATGATTCGTTGTTCTTATTGGTCGAATGTTAAATCGCTGGTTTCTCATTGGCTAAACCACGAGCCAGCTCACTAAAGTTATATTGTATCAGAACTTTTTTCTTCTCTTTTTAACATTAATTTAATTTCAATTTAAAAGAAAAACATAATCATATAAGAATATAGTTGTTTTTAACGTTAACGCACGTTCTCGGGGTCACGGCGGCAATATTAAGCCAATGAGAAGACAGTTTTACCCAGTATAGAGCAATGTTGAGTTGTGTATAGTGGATGACGGTACCAATGGGAGGAGCTCGTGAATAAGTTGTTAGGTAGTTGAGCTTTACTCATCGTCAAGGGTAAAGGCAAAAAAATTCTCCTATGAATATTAATTCTGATTGGCTGGATGTTCCAATGCTGTTTTCTTATTGATTACATCATTGGAGTTCAATTTTTGGCCAACAGATGGCAGAGTCATGCACTTCTCAGATGAAATAGTATTTGTAATTTGTATGTCATATTTACCCGTAATATAAATATCATCATCATCATCATCATTATTATTATTATTATTATTATTAGTAGTAGTAGTAGTAGTAGTAGTATCATCGTTAGTAATATTGCTATCAGTAAGTGCTAACGCTGCCATTATTATTGATTACATAATTTTGGGTAAAAATAGGACTCAGTGTCTTCCATATCAGTCTATGTATGTATGTATGTATGTATGTACCTAACCGTGAACGGACAAAGCTACAATGTTCACACTTTACAGACACATCCACAATGATGACCTCTACAGCACTAACATACCAGGGGTCAAAAGGTCAAAGGTGAAGGTGACAGTCTAGTTATCATTATCATTCTCGTTGTCACTCGTCAATATTACGCAACTGTTGCTTTTATTTTTCTCTTTCCTTCATTATTTTTATTCCAGTCAACATTTTCATTATTTTAAGACAGTAATTCCTTATATAACGTTATACTGTAGCCTATGACGTGTTCGGAGACATACGAGTTCTTCAATCAGCCAATCAGAGAACAGTTCCACCGTCATCGAGAGAGAACTCGTAGTTTTCACTGGGTAAAGGTTAAGGAGGTGCTGTTTTCTTATTGGCTAAAATACTAGACAGTTGAAATATTTGTTAATAGATGGCGGGGAGAGGCAAGTTACCTTTTTTTTTACTACAGCTATCAACGACGATTATTTGACATGAGATAATAAAACTAATTATACCTCCCCTTAACCACATCGATTATTAACTAACACGAATACATTAACATATGTGATCAAAACCTTAAAATTTAACACCTAAAAGAATCCAATGTAAACAACTACAATAAATCACCTTTTTTGTTTACAGTAACTAGTAGAAAATAAGATCAAAATTCTTATAAAAAATAAATAAAAAAAATAGAATCCAACCCAATGTAAAAGACTCTATATTTTTCCCCCTTTATGACTGATTAAAACACAAGTTGGAGTATTACATGTTGGAGGGCTATCACGTCACCCTCCAACAAGCAACATGGAGGGTGGTTCTCATTCACGGCTTGATGCTCAGAGTGTCACTTAGCAACTTTTTTTTTTTATACGCTGTCTGGATCCTTTTATAAACACTTTCTGAGGCCTATTTTCCTGTTGAGGGGTTTTGTATTGTGTTCAAGTGGGTGGTGATGTGTGTGGTAAAGGATGGAAGAGGTGTGTGTGTGTGTGTGTGTGTGTGTGTATTCAGGTATTGACAGTGGTGATGGTGCAGGAGGATAATGTTCTAAGAGAGAGAGAGAGAGAGAGAGAGAGAGAGAGAGAGAGATTAACGTATCAAAGATCAGACAGACATACAATAAAACATGCGTATATACACACACACACACACACACACAG
>CAUDMG010002671.1:2327500-2360000 GCA_958450375.1 Homarus gammarus | reverse complement strand
TCTCAGAGGTGTTACACGGTCTCATATACACCCACCGTCCAGTACACTACACCTAGGGCCACTACACAGTCTCCTACACACCCGTCGTCCAGTATACTACACCTAGGGCCACTACACAGTCTCATATACACCCACCGTCCAGTACACTACACCTAGGGCCACTACACAGTCTCCTACACACCCGTCGTCCAGTATACTACACCTAGGGCCACTACAGTCTCCTACACACCCGACGTCCAGTATACTACACCTAGGGCCACTACACGGTCTCCTATACACCCACCGTCCAGTATACACCTAGAGCCACTACACAGTCTCCTATACGCCCGTCGTTCAGTATACTACACCTAGGGCCACTACACGGTCTCCTATACACCCGTCGTTCAGTATACTACACCTAGGGCCACTACACGGTCTCCTATACACCCGTCGTTCAGTATACTACACCTAGGGCCACTACACGGTCTCCTATACACCCGTCGTCCAGTATACTACACCTAGGGCCACTACACGGTCTCCTATACACCCGTCGTCCAGTATACTACACCTAGGGCCACTACACAGTCTCCTATACACCCACCGTCCAGTATACTACACCTAGGGCCACTACACGGTCTCCTATACACCCACCGTCCAGTATACTACACCTAGGGCCACTACACAGTCTCCTATACACCCGTCGTCCAGTATACTACACCTAGGGCCACTACACGGTCTCCTATACACCCGTCGTTCAGTATACTACACCTAGGGCCACTACACGGTCTCCTATACACTCGTCGTCCAGTATACTACACCTAGGGCCACTACACAGTCTCCTATACACCCGTCGTCCAGTATACTACACCTAGGGCCACTACACGGTCTCCTATACACCCGACGTCCAGTATACTACACCTAGGGCCACTACACGGTCTCCTATACGCCCGTCGTTCAGTATACTACACCTAGGGCCACTACACGGTCTCCTATACACCCACCGTCCAGTATACTACACCTAGGGCCACTACACAGTCTCCTATACACCCGTCGTCCAGTATACTACACCTAGGGCCACTACACAGTCTCCTATACACCCACCGTCCAGTATACTACACCTAGGGCCACTACACGGTCTCCTATACACCCACCGTCCAGTATACTACACCTAGGGCCACTACACCCACCAGTAAGCCGGGTTACACCGTCAGGTATAAGGTACAAAGATTTTCCAACTGTATTTCTTTTCCTGTACTCGAGAATCAATATTCCATACCACGTGTGACTTACTTTGTTCCGTGTACACTGTCAACAAACACCTGAGAGAGAGAGAGAGAGAGAGAGAGAGAGAGAGAGAGAGAGAGAGAGAGAGAGAGAGAGAGAGAGAGAGAGAGAGAGAGGTCTTGAAGCACAATGAAATACATCTCTTAAGACGATATTTTTTAGGCTCTAACGAACAAAAAATGACAGAATTAAGAAAGGGAATGACCATAAAGACGAGTAGAACGACAATCATAATAACATTCACGAAGCAATGCGTGGTTGAACGAGGTAGTTCCCGGGTCGTTAAGGTACCGGCATGATTTGGGTGATGGGAGAGAGGGGAGGAGAGGTTATGTGGGTAGGGGTGATAGAGGTAAAGAGAGCGAAGGGGAGATGGAAGGGTAAATGTGGAGTAGGGACTGGCATGGGGTGGAGGTAGTAGTGTAAGGGTAGTATAGAGTTCTCACACACACACACACACACACACACACACACACACACACACACACACACCACTTCAACAGTATCAACAATTTCTCACATCTGAAAAAAGGTACAAACTAAAAAAAAAAAAAAACTAGAAATTCAATCAATGTGGGAAATCCTTTGAAAATCCTCCCAAATCCTAGATACTGGAGGACCTGTTTCCTCTCCCCGTCTTCCCGCACCACCATCAGAACGTGTGTGAGGTTGTAGGATACTGAAAGATACTCTCTGTTGAACGCCCAATCTTTGAAGGATTCCTATGACCATCCTTCCAAATCCTATGTACATATGACCATGTTATTCCTTTACTGCTATCAGGATGTGGGTAGGTAAGATCGTAGGACTTTTTAAACATCCTACATGCTCATCACGCCCTTGGTTGGCTATTGATGTTGTTTGTCAAAGGATATTAGGAAAGTGTGGGGGACGGGGCAGGGAGGGAGAGAGGGAGGGAAGGAGAGAGGGGGGAAGGAGGGAGAGAGGGGGGAAGGAGGGAAGGAGAGAGGGAGGGAAGGAGAGAGAGAGAGAGGGAGAGGGGGGGCAGGGAGGGAGAGAGGGAGGGAAGGAGAGGAGGAGAGAGGGAGGTAAGGAGAGGAGGAGAGAGGGAGGGAGAGAGGGAGAGGAGATGGAGAATAGGAAATAGAGTGGAGTTGGGGAAGGGAGAGGGAGAGGAGGAGGAAAAAGCTAAATAAAAGGAAAAGAAAGGAAGGAAAAGGAGTTGAGGAGGAACAGAAGAGGAAAGCAGAATGGGGGGATGGGGAAGTAAAAAGGGTAGAGAAAGTAATAGGAACAGAATGGAAATGGATTGTAGAGGGGGAGGGAGGAGGGGTAGAGGGTGTACGGGAGGAAGAGTTGTGAGTTAATTGGAGAGGTTAGGTTAGGTTAGGTTAGGTATCCTCCTCGACGTTTATGCTCCAGTATCACAACGTTATCCTGTTTATCTGACGTTCTTGTTATGGATTCAGTCGTAAGAACTTGTAGACGGAAGAATTTATAAAGGATTCGATGAAGTAGAAAGAAGATCACACTTAGGATTTGATCAGAAGGACTCACAGACATCGTATCTTGTCAAGGATTCACCCACAGACATTTCTAAACATTGACTTTTATTTAAGATCTTAAAGATTACGAGGCACTGAATCCTAAGGTGCAATCTCAAAGAATCCTCAACGCAGTACAGTAGCTCATCAAAGGTTCGGTCACCTGGACGATGAAATAGTGAAACACCTCAGGAATTCGATCATGAAAGCACTCAATGATTCTTTTACAGAGGACTCGAGGCAATGAATCCTGCAGAAGCGAATACGTGCCAGAGCCGATAGAATCCTCTGCACCAGGCGAGTCCTTCACCGTGTGAGGGCCATTGAAGGATACCATGAATTAAGTTTCCTGAATATCATTACCTTTAAACGCGTAGAGTGATACCTGACAGGTGTAGCCCAGGTGACAGTTCTCTCATATTAGCGAAAGGTGACATGTGTAATAAATTTAGTATTTCATTACAAGTGATGGAGTGAATGAACATATTGAACACAGTCATCATTTTTAAAGCGGCTCTGGCCTTTGACGGGTGTTAAATGAGGAAAAGGAAATGTTTATTTCATAAATAAGTTAAGTGATATTTTGCGAGGAGAGAGTGTGTAGAGCTACCTGCTATTATTATTACCACGTCTTTCACAGGATAATTTTGTTTAAATATAACAGTTACATGAATTTGTTTAAGGTGTAGAAGCTGTCGCCAACACAACAACCACACCCAAGTTAACGAGTTGCATGACCCAGTGTCAAAGAATAGTAGGAGAAGACCGGACAACTCGCCAACTGCACTGGCTAACCATTACCCCGGAACACGATCCACAAATCGATTAACACCCGGGTCCCCAATTACTGCTGGGTAGACAGAGGCAAATGGCGTTAAGAAACTTGCCCATAGTTTCACCCTGCCCGGGGATCGAACCCGGGTCCACTCGCTTGCGAGGCGCGTATGCTGACCATTACACCACAAGTCGCCATCAGTTACAGGTGACGCACACACACACACACACACACACACACGCATACAGGTGTTAAACCAAACTCCAGCTCTTGTCGCCGGTCATAAGGTATCAAAGACCAGACTGTTCAGTTCAGTTCTTCGGTAATTAGAACAATTTCCATGAGAACACTGAGAAGGACCAGGGCAGACACTATATATGACCAAGTCAACACTGTACTGTTTATTGTCGGACACACCACACCACACCACACCACACCTAGGACAAAAATGACAGCACACCTGGCGCGGTTCTTAATCAGGCACTTATGGTGTAGCAAATAATGAAACAGTCGGGGCAGAGTACTGGTCGTGAGCAATTATAGTAATAATATACTATTTTTTTAATCAATTTGCGCCGCCTCTTGAGAGCAACAAGCGCCAGCAAGGCCCCAGCTGGTTCATATCAACACACATAACTCCTCAACCCCTAAAAATAGCAGTAAGGTTGAGGGCTTCTAGACACAGTTGGCAGAGTTATCATCGCCATCCAATTAGCCGATGTTGCACAAAATTGGTGCTAGTGGAGTGGGTCGCCTCTGAGCGCTGGTGCAACGTATGAAACGAATGTGTTCGAATCCGTACCTGAGTAAAGGATTCACAAATGGCTCACTTGGTTCAATTATTCCTGAACTTTAACAGAGAGTAATTAGTGACCACCTGGTTTATTCATCTCCTACCTGGATTATTTATTTATCCCCCACCTGGGTTATTTATTTCCCACCTGGGTTATTTATTTCCCACCTGGGTGATTTATATCCTATGACAGACCATCTTATGTTGTCTTCGCGCTGGTCACATACACTCACCTTCAGACAAAACAACCTGATGTGTTCTTTCTTGTATTTGACATTTGAATTCAAGTGTGTATACAGTACATACATACATCCATACATACATACAGACATACATACATACATACAGACATACATACATACATACAGACATACATACATACATACATACATACATACATACATACATACATATATACACACGAGTATATACACTATATATATGCAGGCACCTACATTTATTTTCAACAGACATATATCTTTATCAATCAGACATGACGTTTTCAATGAATATCAAAACAATGGTGTATATGTCAAGTGCAGTTGTGACCAGGTACAACACATTCTACCCCTGTGTTGTATGTGTCGAGGTTGTTACTAGTTGTATATAAGGCCCTGTGTTGTATGTGTCGAGGTTGTTACTAGTTGTATATAAGGCCCTGTGTTGTATGTGTCGAGGTTGTTACTAGATGTATATAAGGCCCTGTGTTGTATGTGTCGAGGTTGTTAATAGTTGTATATAAGGCCCTGTGTTGTATGTGTCGAGGTTGTTAATAGTTGTATATAAGGCCCTGTGTTGTGGATGTGTCGAGGTTGTTACTAGTTGTATATAAGGCCCTGTGTTGTATGTGTCGAGGTTGTTACTAGTTGTATATAAGGCCCTGTGTTGTGGATGTGTCGAGGTTGTTAATAGTTGTATATAAGGCCCTGTGTTGTATGTGTCGAGGTTGTTAATAGTTGTATATAAGGCCCTGTGTTGCATGTGTCGAGGTTGTTACTAGTTGTATATAAGGCCCTGTGTTGTATGTGTCGAGGTTGTTACTAGTTGTATATAAGGCCCTGTGTTGTATGTGTCGAGGTTGTTACTAGTTGTATATTGATAAAGCTTAAGGTCTTTTCACATTATTTCCTCATCAACGTAGAAAGAAACCGAACCCAATATCTGTGACAAATGTATCCACCTGTGTCCCCTTAACACCGCCTAAAGATACATGGAACAGGGAGAAAACACTTTGTGGCTGGGAGTTACACAGTACACCCTCGGTCTCTTAGCAGTTAATGGAAGGAAATTTGATTTACGAGTTTGTTGAGTATCCAGAACTAAAGGGGTGAGAGGACTGTATACCTGACGAGTGTTTGTGAATCTGAATCCCTGTTTGTTGATGGACAGGAACAATCTAAAGGTTTTATTGTGTCGTATTTATATTTTGACACTGAATTGCTTGTTATTGTTGTTGTTGTTGTTTGTGATATGCAGCAAGGGAGGTCTCACTGGTACTCAGGCTCCCAACAGTGACGTGTAATTGGTGATGTTATGGTAATTTAACCTTTGAGAATGACAGAATTGTAAATATATTCAGACAGACAGACAGACAGAAAACAATAGACTAAAAACTATCCTTAACGACATAAAGAAAGACATATATAAGTTTTATTTATATGAAGACAGAATGCAGACCCTCCCTCCCTCCTTCCCCCTCCTCCCACCTACCCCCCACCGCTCCCTCCCTCCCACTCTCCCAGCTACCTCCCCCTCATCCACCCACCTACCCCCCCTTCCCACTCCTCCCACCTACCTCCACCGCTCCCTCCCTCCCACTCTCCCAGCTACCTCCCCCTCATCCTCCCACCTACCCCCCCTTCCCACTCCTCCCACCTACCTCCACCGCTCCCTCCCTCCCACTCTCCCAGCTACCTCCCCCTCATCCTCCCACCTACACCCCCCTCCCACCTACCCCCACCGCTCCCTCCCTCCCACTCTCCCACCTACCTCCCCCCCCCCATCCTCCCACCTACCCCCCCCCTTCCCCCTCCTCCCACCTACCCCCACCGCTCCCTCCCTCCCACTCTCCCACCTACCTCCCCCCCCATCCTCCCACCTACCCCCCCCTTCCCACTCCTCCCACCTACCCCCTCCTCCCACCTACCTCCCCCTCCTCCCACCTACCTCCCCCTCCCCCCACCTACACCCCCCTCCCTCAAACCCTACTACCATTTAATTATTCCAGTGATCACTTACAAACATAATTGATAATCACATCACACGAAGCTCATCATTCAATAATTAGTGAAATAAATAATTAAAAGGCAATAGTTACTCCATTACCATTAATTATATCAACTAACTCGGGAAAAACATTTTTTTTTACCCGTAGATAAAAGTTAACCTAAATGAGTTGGGATTCTGTGTTCATATTTTTTTTCTTTATGGACAAATATTTCCTGAATCACGGTGTTGTCACTTGTCTGTTAAAAGATTATAATTTCTTCATTGAATTATATGAATGACTAACCAATTACAGTTTATGAGGAATTTTTTTTATATTGATCAGTTTTCAGAATATTTAAGTTAATTTTTTTTCATGTTAGTAATTATTTATTTATTTTTTTAAGATTTGAGAAATAAAGGGATATTTTGTCTCGTATCTGTAGGTGTTGTTATTGTATGTTTGTTATGGTTATTGATTAGTGGTGTTGCTGGAGATGGAATTATGATCTTTATTTATGACATGTGATCACCTCAATAGAATCCCTACATCAGCTGGACTGTGGAAGAGCATTGTTTGTTTACACCATGAGGCTGACCACACGAGTCAACCTATACCTAACCTAACCTAACCAAACCAACCTAACCTAACCTAACCAAACCTAACCTAACCTAACCTAACCAAACCAAACCTAACCTAACCAACCAAACCAAATCTAACCTAACCTAACCTAACCTAACCTAACCTAACCTAACCAACCAAACCTAACATAACATAACACAACATAACAACATAATCTAAACTCACCTGAACTAAACTAATATTGACTTTTATATATTATTTGGTTAGGTTAGGTTAGGTTAGGTTGCTTAATTTCATATACTCAGAATAAACAGACGTCTACCAACAGTCTTCGTTCACACACACACACACACACACACACACACACACACACACACACACGTGCACGAACTGATCGCTATAAGAACAGCCCAGTCCCAACCATTGTAAAAATTATCAATAACTTGTAATACTGTAACACTGTCACTACGTTGAATTGAACTGTAGTTTGAGCTTTTCCCCATCTAAGTTATTATATGTCTTATTTGTGTCACTTATGTTACTTGTATATTATTTGTAATTCGTAACCCATTCCCCAAATATGTAACTGTATATTTTCAGCCTTCTGGCTGCCAAGCTCTTTCAATAAACCGTTAATTATTATTATTATTATTATTTTTACCTAACTCTCGACATGATTCAATATATATAGGCAGCAGATTTTCACACGTTCTACATCTAGAATATCCAGCTATCATTATTCCATTACTCCCGGGTTTTGGAAAATTTACCCAGTAATCAAATTATCAAAGGGCACACACACACACACACACACACACACACACACACACACACACACACACACACACGAGACAGGTAAGTTATAATCTCGTTTGGGAATTATTCAAGATGATCAAGTGATTTCGTGCTGATACTGTCTGTCTGTCTGTCTGTCTGTCTAACACACACAACCACCAGTAATCAACGGAACAGTTTAAAAAAATGGGAAATAAAAGAGTAGAAATGTCATTTTAGATTGACATGTCCGCCGTAATCACACATACGACCCGGGTGTGGCAATATTCTATACACGCACACACACACACACACACACACACACATACGTACACACACACACACACACACACACGTACATACACTCACATGTGCACACACACACACACACACGTATACACAGCGGCAGTAGCCTAGCCTCCACCTGATTGGACCAGGCCACAGTCATTCAGCCAATCAGGAATCAGGGAGACATGATTGCTTCCCTGATTGGTTGATTGCTCTGATTGCGGGTTGTGGCAGCGTGGAAAATGCAGTGTGTATGGTTTTTCTATGTGTGTGTGTGTGTGTGTGTGTGTGTGTATGTGTGTGTGTGCGTTAATTTTCCCTCACTCCTACCAACACTACTAAAGTTTACTTCAGTTTTACTTATATTAACAGATTTAACCTTGACCACAATTCACCTCACCAGACAGCCCTAACATTCATACATATTCTTCAATAGTCCTTACATGGATACACGATACCCATTACATACATACATACATACATACATACATACATACATACATACATACACGTGTACAAAAAAATAAAAAAAATAGCTTTTCTGAAGACCTAACTCTACCTGCATTATTGACACTCCTATTATTTTACTATTTGTCATCAATAATGGCAATATTTGTTCTTCTTAACTAACCTTATCCATGTTTATTTACATTTAATTCGCTCGAGGGTTAATGTTTCCCGTTGACTCAGGTAACAGAGTGTATCAACAGGTAGGGGGGATGAGTGGGTGGGAAGGTGTGGTTGGTTGGGGGTGGTTAGGGGGGTGGGAGGGGGTAACAGAAGAACCACTAACAGGAAGGAGCCAACAGGAGAAATAACAGAGAGAAGCAACAGGTCAAAGCAACAGGTCCAGACTAACGAATGCACAGGTCAACGGGAGATAACAAGGCCATTATACTCAATCAAAACAGACAGACAAACAGACAGGCAGGCAGACAGACAGAAACACGATTAACAGTATCTATAACGAAGCGTCACCAGACTAAAGCAAGACATACAGACATACAGACAATACAAACATGAGTCAAGACACACAGACATACAGACACGGGGCAGGAAGACAAAATGAAACAGACAAAGAACCAAGGAACATACAATTATACAGACATACAGACACAGGGACAAAACAAACAGACATACAGACACAGGCACAAGGCAAATAGATACACAGACATACAGACAGAATACAGACAGGTACCCGAAGCTCAAAGATTCCAGACCTCAACCTGACGAAGCTGAGATATTCAACAACAGTGATATACGTTTAGTGAGGTTTGATTAGTTATATTGGTGAATGTATTTGTGTTGTGTCTAACGTTCGAGGTTCTGTTTCAGGAAATATCACAACTGTATGGTAAATATTCTTACTAACTTTACGTATGAATACATATACATAGATACATACATACATACATACATACATACAATTCTAGGTATACATAGATACATACATACAGACGGCAGTGACCACCCTACTCACTCAACCCGTCAACTTAAGTAACAAGCGTTAGACAGGTGAAGTAATACCTGTCTCCCTCCGAGAGTGACAGATGGGGGACAACTACCAGGGCTGCATTTTATTGAAACGCCTGTCAGGGAGTGCAATTTATACCAGTCTATCACCAGCGGTATTAATAATATACCCTGTTTGTTCATCTCCCCTCTCCTCCGCCTCCCCTCATACCACCCTTACCCTCCCCCCTCCTTACCCCCTCTCTTTCCCCTCCCCTCACTTCCCCAGACCCCTCCCCCCCCTCTCTACCACCTCTCCCACCCCACTGATGCAAATATTCCCCAAGAGCAACAAACAATATTGCCATTTTGTAGATATTGTTGTACGCTGTAGCAGTGAGCGTTTGATAGTGTTTACAGCGTCAGATGTGATGGTATGTTGGTTCTAAAGATTGTGTTCATAATTTGATTTCACCATCTTGACGGAAATAAAAAGAAGAGTAATTATTTTGAGATTTTTATTTTATTTTAAATTTATTCTATTTTTTTTAGTTCTTTATATTTCATCTTTGAGTTTGTTATCAGACTTATTCATTATTTATCTCTAAATTTATTCTAATCCACGCTTTTGTATTTGATTTCTAGGAAAGTTTTATTATTATCTTCTAAAACATAATGATAACGATATTAAACTAATTATAATATTAATAATAATAATAATAATAATAATAATAATAATAATAATAATAATAACAATAAACATCACAATAACAAAAGAAAAGAAAACGATAACAACAAAAACAAAAAGAACAAAAAGTAACAATAACAATAAAATCAAAACAGTAATAATAATGAATTTTAGGATTTTAATATAAAAGCCGTAGGAAACAGACAGACAGACAGACGAGCATACAGAAAGACAGACAAAAACACACAGAGACAGAAAGACGGAGAAACGGGCTAATGAAATATATTAAACACAATTTGCCTTCATTTTGAGACGAGAGCGACGTGAAATATGAAATTTGGAACTACAAAGCTGAAATTGTTCTTTGAAATTATCATAGGAAATGGTGTACATGGCGGCCTCCTCCTGTGAGATACTGGCAGCCTATAAGTAGGTTGTGGGGGAGAGAGAGAACCAGAGAATGTTGTTACCATACTAATGCCCCCTACTAGTGGTGAGCTAATGGTGGTGGTGAGGTAATGGTGGTGGTGAGATAATGGTGGTGGTGAGGTAATGATGGTGGATTAATGGTGGTAGTGAGATAATGGTGGTGAACTAATGGTAGTGAATTATTGGAGGTGAGCTAATGCTCCTACTGACGATGAACCTATGCTCCTACTGACAATAAACCTATGCTCCTACTGATAATAAACCTATGCCCCTACTGACGATAAATCTATGCTCCTACTGACAATAAACCTATGCTCCTACTGACGATGAACCTATACTCGTACTGACGATAAATCTATGCTCCTACTGACGATGAACCTATGCTCCTACTGACGGCGCATTGTCCTTCTTGAAGTCCTGAGAACATGGGTGTTGTCTTAGCATCGTCCAGGGTGTTGTGTTGGCTGTGGTAGTGCGTAGGATTTAAGTAAGAGTTCCTGCTTGTTTCTGCCGCTTATGGAGCACTTACTAGGAGTTCAAAGGGAAGGGATGGGTAGTTTAGGCTCTACCGTGTGTGTGTGTGTGTGTGTGTGTGTGTGCAGGAGGAGTTAATGGTGTGTTGGTAAGTGTATAAAGGAGATGTTAGGAGTGAAAAAACAAACAAAAAACATGACACACTTGCAAACCAAACACTTCCCACACACACACACACACACACACGTCGTTACACACACCAAAGGACGCTCCATCATCCTCGAAACGAATCTGCATCAAATGATTTATGTGGTTCGAAAATTACAGACTGGGAGCCACAGCCTGCGTTTAGCCGTCCTTGGCTGAGCTGATTCACATGGGTCGAGACAGCTTCGTCATGTGTCTCACTCAGGATCATAAATCACTGGGTGAACCCCGCCAGCCACCCTCTTTCTTCAGCTACCTTGCATCAGCTGATTCGCATCGTTCGAAACCGCTTCGTCAAGTGTTTCGTTCGGTGCCACAATGAATCATTTGTCATTTTTGTCGTCTCGGCTGGAAAAAAAAGAGAGGAAGACCACATACATTGTCAACCTTGTTTTCTTAAAGGTTTTGTTGCTCTGGAGGGAAGCTACGCGAGATAGTTTTCCTTAGGTCGACTCGTAGTTTTGGTGATATTAAATTAAAATGACGTCGTCGCGTCTCTTTTCCTCTAATTAAAATATTTTAACATTGATAAGGTAAAAAGAGCCAAGCTGACCCACTCTTTAATTAATTTATTGTTCAGTCGCTGTCAAAACTGAATAAATAAATAAATAAAACGAGTCCGATCCATTCTGTACTGTCATCTCTTACCATACGCAAGAGACACAATCATTTTCCCCAGCACCGAATCATTTAAAACACTGTCAGATCTTCCATAAAGCTACACACCAGGTATTTTGCTTCATATTCCTCGGCTGAATCATTCTTAAACTCTCTTACCGAATCAAAATATAATAGTTGTCTTTGTTAACCTCGACTGATTCATTTAAAATACTGTCACCTTTTCCATAGACAAGAAACGTTATGATTTTCCTGTTGTCCTGACCCAAATCATTAAAAATACAGTCACCTTTCCAAAAACTAAAAACAATATGATTTTCCTGCTTTCCTAGATTTATTCATTTAAAACGGTGTCACCTTTTCCTAGGCTATGAAACGCTATGATTTTTCCTAGTTTTCCTTGGGCAACTCACTATCATGTCTCCCATATGCTATAAACTCTGTCTGTTTCCCTGTTATCCTGGACGGATATGCGGTTCTGGCAGAATGAGGAGACATCGCTGATTCGTTAAAACTCAAAGGAATTTTCTTGCTCGTAAATTGGAGAAGATGGGAACAAAAAGAGACGAAAGAAGAGGAGTAAAAGAAATGGAAAGAAGAAGAAGAAGAAAAAGAAAATGAAGAAAAAGAAGAAGAACAACAAGATGATGATGATATATATGGAAAGAATGAAGAAATAGAAGAATAAAAGTTAAAAAAAATAAGAACTATAAATACAAGAATTATAACAAATAATACATACACTAATAAAGCGCAGTGAGTACCGTAATAGTTTAAAGAACACGTTAACCTGTTAATACACACATTAGGTAATTATATCTGTTTTAATACCTTACTCCGACGACACATGGGTTAAAATAACACTAACAGTATTATAATGCTCTTGATAGTAATAATTAGTATATCACTCTTCAAGTTTCTATATAATACTCATAAGACCTAAACAATACTCTGATAAAGAACTTGGAAGCTTTCACATACCTTAACTGGATAAATACCACACACACACACACACACACACAGACCCAACATCACTGAATGACCGGACCCAGAGGACGCTGCTACCTGCCATCACGTGACGTCACCTCTTCCACCTCATCTCTACACCTCTCTACCTTTCTTACCTTTATGCTAATGATACAGATAATGTAATATATTCACGTCTTAAATTATAGTAGATAATTTTCCATCATAAATACAGTACATCATAAGACACTATCGAAATGAGAAGAAAGAAATGGTAAAAAAAAAAGTGACAGACAATAAGCGCAGTCCCCATACGTCACCCAGATAATATAAATACATGGAAAAGTATAGATGAAAGAAGAAATAGAAAAAATAAAAACAAAAGAAGACAAGCAATATGGCGGAGAAATATTGGTGAGAAGAAAGTAAGGGAATAAAAATAACGAGAGATAAAGCATAGAGACAACAAGTGTAAAGAGGGAAAAATAGAAGACAAAGGGGAAAATTTGAGAGATATAGTTGACAAGAATAGGAGAACTGAGAATGGCAACAGGAAACAGAAAACCGATATATAAGGAGATGAAAGACCCGATAAATGCATACAATAAACGTGGGAATAACAAGACAGTGAAGAACAACAACAACAAAGAGAAAGAAGAAGAACGAGAACAAGAACAAAAAGAAGAACAGGAAAGAAGAAGAACAAGAAGAAAAATGTGTTAAGGCGTGTTGGTGGTGATTGACTGTTATTAATAGTTGAGAGATAAAAAAGCTCACCCTGTTATTGAGAGCTGTTAAGGTGTTATTGATATTTGTTATTAGCTTACGAGTTATTTATTATAAACATTGATGTGATTTAATCTATAACGTGTATTAATGCTATTGGAGTTTATTGATGTTTATGTTTGTATGGTGACACACACACACCACACACACACACACCACACACACTCTGACACACACACACACACACACACACACACACACACATACCCCATCATCACTGGTTCTTCATAACAAGGCAATCAGAGATGGCCAGTGGAATGGTAAACTGCACATTTGTGACGTCATTTCACTGCTCACTCGCGTCTGTTTATGAACCAATTAAAATGTTGTACTGAATCACCATAACAGATCTCAAGAGTATACAGGGATATCCGAGATGTGATAATTTAGATATAAGTAAATTTTTGACGGGGATGTGTGACCTTGAACTTTAACCTCTGACCTTTGTTTCCTTACTGATATTGACCTTTGACTTTCATCTCCCCAAAATGTTCCAGGGTTTATTATTCTCCCCAAGACCCTCAGTCAATGTTGGTGTAAATATGACGGAGATATACTTCATTATATTATTGGTAATGGTACGGGAAGTTACACACACACACACACACACACACACACACACACACACACACACACACACACACACAAGGTCAACCTACTACATCACAAAACCCTTTAACAACAACAACAATAAAAAACAATAACAAAAGAAAAGGTAAAAAAACAAAAGCATCACGACTCATTACATTACTTCCTCAACAGATGAAGGGAAAAAACTAAACCAAGCCATCAGAATCTCAAGGCAGCGGAAGGCGGCTTATTAGTGTCGGCCGCTCAGATGATGTGAGTTTGGCCGCAGCAATAAGTTGTTCTTTATAATGGGAGACATAGTTAAAATATTAAAGGGGCAGAACTACAGCTCTTTAAATATTTATTCTGGGATATTCTGATGTTTGGTTTAGAGAGAGAGAGAGAGAGAGAGAGAGAGAGAGAGAGAGAGAGGGGGGGGTAAAGAGGGTGAGAGGCGAGGAGAGGAAAAATTAGAGAGGGAGAGAAAGAGGGAAGGAAGTTAAGATGAAGAAGGAGAGGGGAGGAAGAAAGGAAAGAGGGAGGAGGGAATGAAGAAAGGAAAGAGGGAGAAGGAAGGAAGGAAAGAAAGAGGGGGAGGAGAAGTAGAGCTAAAGGAAGGGAGAGAAGGAGAGGGGGAGCTAGCGGGAGGGAGAGGAAGGAAAGGAAGGAAGGAAGGAAGGGAAGAAATAAATAGACGGAGACAGAACAGATAAACTAAGATAGAGAAGAGCGAGAGAGAGGGAGAGAAGGAGAATGAGAAGAAGGGGATTGAGAGGGAAAAGAAGGAGAGAAATAAAAAGAGAGAAAGAAGATAAGAGACACTAGCAAACAAACAGACATTCAAATAGAAAGACAAACATACAAACAGACAGACATACAGACAGACACACAGACACACAAACAAACACAAATACACAGACACACAAACAAACACAGATAACACAGACAGACACACAGACACACAAACAAACACAAACAAACACAGATACACAGACAGACACACAGACACACAAACAAACACAGATACACAGACACATACACAGACAGACACGCCCGAAGACAAGACCAATAGCCAGTATGGTGATGATGACGATGATGATGATGATGATGATGATGAGGAGGAGGAGGAGGAGGAGGAGAGGAGGAGAAAGAGAAGTAGGGGGAAAGAGGGAGGAAGGATAATAATACTAATAATAATAATAAACCAAATAATATTATCACATGCATTCATTCATTCCAGTAAATTATGATACATGGAGAACAAGGTCAGAGAGGCGTAGGAATATATAAATACATATAAAGATAAATATACGAGCAGATAATGTATGAGGTAGGACCATAGTAATTCGAAAGGCAAATATATAGCGACATATATCTGCAAGAATATAGAAATATGACCTCAGCTCCAGAATTTACCGGAGTGGAGATATTACCCACCAAAGTTGGGCTGGACCGCGAAACAAAGGAGGAAAGTGATGTAAAATAAAAAGAAGGGTTTAAAATGAGATAGAAACATGAAGAAAAAAAACTCACTGGTTTGGAAGGTGGTGGTGGTGACATTAGCAGTCAGTCAACAGGGAAATGTGAATTCGAAAATAAATAAATAAATAAAAACATTACAAATCTTACGTTCAAATAAATATCCTAAAACACAGATGAAATTAGTTTTAAAAAGCAATAAATAAAAATCGTTAAAAGCAACATATAGAAAAATCCCTTAACAGGAACAAACAGAACAACATCGGGAGGTTTTAAAATCAATTTGAGAAAGTGAATGAAAACATTGGCTAACATATGAGGTGTTTCAGTGGGATCAGGCACCCCGTACTCCGCCAAGCCTGAGGGGTCATATCACTGTGAAAATATTCGGGTATACCTCCCATCGTATATTTCACAGGATGAGTTTCTGATATCAGTGTTATGTAATATATGGCAGAACTTGGGTTAGGTTATATCATATGCAAATTTAGAAAGACAGGGAGAGGGAGAGAGAGAGATGAGAGGAGAGGTGAGGGAGAGTTAGGGGCAGAAAATTGGTTTTATCTCCCTTTGTCCACGGAAGTAAGACTTATCTGCTTGTGTATTCAGATATGCATGTCTTTACGGATATATAAATGTGTATGTATGTATGTATGTATGTATGTATGTATGTATGTATGTATGTATGTATGTATGTATGTATGTATGTATGTATGTATGTATGTATGTATGTATGTATGTTATTTAAATTTATCTATAAATACTCATATACACCAGTAAGAATAAAAAAACATAATTCAGAAATTTAGTGACGATAATGATTCTCAGGTGAGTAATTAAAGAACAGGTGATAATGACCCTCAGGTAATTAATTAAAGAACAGGTGATAATGACCCTCAGGTAGTTAATTAAAGAACAGGTGACAATGATCCTCAGGTAATTAATTAAAGAACAGGTAATTAAGCAAAACTTAATTACAGGCAAACAATGGAACTTTTAATACAGAGGTGAAAGTAGAATCATTGACAGGTTGATGTGTCTGACCCACAGTGTAACCCTTAGAGAGAGAGAGAGAGAGAGAGAGAGAGAGAGAGAGAGAGAGAGAGAGAGAGAGAGAGAGAGAGAGAGAGAGAGAGAGAGAGAGAGAGAGAGAAGGACAAGAAGAAAGAAAGAGAAGAAGAGAAAGAAACATAGGAAGGGAGAGATGGAAGAGGAAGAACGAAGAGAGGGAAAGAGAGAAAGGAAGAAAGAGAAGAGAGAGGAAGGGATAGGGGGAAGAGAATGAAAGAAGAAAGGGAATTTGATGAACGAAGAGATGGAATAGCAGGAAGGAACAGGGAAAAGAAAAGATGGAAGAGGAAGAACGAAGAGAGGGAAGAGGAAGGAGGAACGAACAGAGGGAAGAAGAGAAAGGAAGAGAGGGAAGAGGAGGAGATGAAGAGAAGGAAGAAGAAACGTGTGTGAAAGAACAAATGGGAGATGAAAGAAGGAGGAACGAGAAGGAAGTGATAAAGAGGAGAGATATAAACAGACAGACAGAAACACACACACACACACACACACACACACATATATACATACACAAACACACACACACATAAGGATTTTGTTTTTCCCAGACCTATGTAGTTGACTAGAGAGAGGCAGTCAGCCGATCTAGCGGACCACCAACACCACCACCAACCACCACCACAAACCACCACCACCACCACCACCAACCACCACCACCACCACCACAAACCACCACAAACCACCACCACCACCACCTCCTGCCAACTAGGAATACATGAATGTGTAATAGTGTGTTTTGACAAGATAGTGTAGTGACAGTGGAGGAGGGGCGGTGTGGGAGGACTGTCACGTGTAGGGTATGGACCTAGATAGATGAAGGGGTTGTGGGATGGAAGAGGAGGAGGAGGCAGAAGAGAAGAGGAAGGGGACAGTGTAGTGACAGTGAATGGAGGGGGTAAGCGCGTAAGTGATAGATGAAGTTATTATGGGATGGAAGATGCAGGAGGAGGAGGAGGAGGAGGAAGAGGGAAGAGGGAAGGAGACCAAGGAAACTGGGTGGTTAAGGTGTCGGAGGAAGGGAGGCAGAGAAGGAGGACGAAATAAAGAGAGGAGATGATATAGAAAAGAGAGAGAGAGCTTAGTGTTGTGGGTTAGGAGATGGAAAGAGGAAGTGGAAGAGAAGGATAAGATGTAGAGGAAATTGTCACAGGGATGGAAGAGGAGGAATGGGAGAAGAGACAGAGAAATGGGAGAAACGTAGGTGATGAGAGGGGATTGTGGAATGGGAGGTAGAAAGGTATAGAGAGTGGAAAAGGAGAGAAAAGATGTGTAGAGAGGGGGAGATTAGCTGATGATTGAAAGGGAAGAGAGAAAGAGAGAGCGAGATACGGAGAGGGGGAGGACTGAAGAGGTGGCAGAGATATCAAAAAGAGAAAGAAACGGAGGAAGGGAAAGACAAAGAGAAAAGGGAAAGGACGCGAGGAGAGACAGAAGAGAGTAGACAGCAAAAGAGAGAAGAATATAGAGAGACGAAAAGAAAGGGAATTAATTAAAAGATAACAGGATTAATAACAGTAGAAAAACCATCTCTTCAACAAAAAGACAAAACAGAAGATAAAACAACCTAAAAAACAATGGATAATAAAAAACAACAATAAAACAACGACAGGGGGGAAAGACTACACATGCAGAGAGAACAGAGAATGATAAAAATAACAATGGTGGACGTAAAAATTGAGTGTTTCAGTGCCATTGGGCGCCTCGTCAATACAGAGGGGCCGTATCCCTGTGAATCCATCCACGGGTTCCTCATAATGTGTTTCTGATATCGCTGTTCTGTGGTGCATGGCCCGGGTATATGGGTCTGGTTATGCTGTACGTACGCAGATTTAAATGTATGGGAGAGAGAGAGAGAGAGAAAGAGAGAGAGAAAGAGAGAGAGTAGACTTGATCCAGCCAGGCACTCGGGCAAAGAGACTGGAGTATTAGCCACCACTGCATGAAGGCCAAAAGACTCAATCAGCCTCTCCTGAATTATCCATCTCGTCCTCGTGTCAGAGTGAGCAGCTCGCAAAAAATAATTGACAGGTATTCATGAGGCAATTACTTTATAATCGCATCAGCCAGAGAGATCTGTGGAAAACAGTGGTCAAATTAGTGTCAGGTCGATATGAAATACTCCGGCGTTGTGGTAGACAGTTTCATATATCTGTTCATCCGTTTGTCTATTTAATAATTTTAATTCACATTTTTTAAAGGTATAACCTATAGTTTGTAGCAATTTTAATGTCAAAAATAAAGAGAAAAAGAACTGATATGAAGAGTAAATGATAGCGTAAAAATGTACGTATGATATGAGTTTGTTTACCAGTATGGCGCAGCTCCCCGCCTACACCATCATCAAGGTTTTGACAAGATTCGCTTGATATTTTTCCTTCTAGATTTATGACGTGAGTGAGGGTCCCCCCTTTAACTACATTAAGGTTATTTTTCAGAAATCTGTGCACAAACTCTTACGTCCATATACCTTACTTTGACCAGCGCCAGCGACACATGAGCCGGGTGTGTGGTGAGGGAGGCCAGGGTGCTTAACCAACTGAACTATTCGATTATAAGTCGACTGGTCAGTCCTCCTACCAGGCACCAAGGGTCTCCCGGCCCCAGTCACACACCAAGTAACACTGTTTGTCACGCTAACTGTAACACGGACTACAGTACGTGCGTCTCCGTATATATACATTATGTAGACGATGCAATTACTATACATATAACATATTTAACCTCAATCAATGAGGATAATGAGGCTAATTTTAAACACACACACTACACTATATATATATATATATATATATATATATATATATATATATATATATATATATATATATATATATATATATATATATATATATATATAATGAGCGTCATATTCCAGGTAGAAGGTAACATTTCAGAGGTCTTATGGTTGAGTGGAGGCACCAGCATAAAAGTGTTATTAATTCACCAAATATTCAACCACTCTCAAGAGAGGGGGGGGGGGGGATCTTTAATGGCAGGTGGTGATAATGACCACAAATTTACCTCACAGGAAAAAAAATGGCGTCAGTGAGGTCCATCAGGTGATAATGTTGAGGGTTTTCATCGCTCCGTGATATTAATATATTGTACAGTACGACACACAGCTGGTGACCATGACAGACTTGACCAGCTGATGACCTTCAGTTTTCAGGTCAAGGGTCAGTTAGTTAGAGTATTCAATGCTTTTTTCTTATTATTTATCTCTTAAAACTCAGTGATGATGATACTTTAAGATAATCGGGATAAATAAACAGTATAATGACCGATGAAAAGCAAAACAAAAAGCAAGTAAGATAAATAGTGGAGACCTTGGAGGCCTCGTCTCCAGCACCTCATTGCGGCACAATGTCTCAGGTTCTCACACCTTGTCAGGGGGTGTCTCTGGCCACCCGCCGCCCTGGAGTGAGACACCTGGTAATTAATGTTTCACCTGACAGCCGCAGAGTTTCACCTCTAATATTTTATAGAGACCGAATGCATAAACAGGATTAGGGTCGTGTGCGCACCGAGAAACTTAATTTTGGTTCTGTAGCATTAGAGATTCGCGTGTTGGATCTGTCCCTCATTACTGACCTTCGAGAACGCATATTACCGACGTAAAGGTGATGGATATAAATGGCGGCGGAATTAAGCGGAAACTGTACTGTATGGGGGAACCTTCTCCTGTGGGTGCTGCAGGAGCGAGTGTGACCAAGGTGATAGGTGACATCCTCTCCTACACTAGAAGAAAACTTCCCTCACGCGCGGGAAACATGATCGCTTAAGTCAGGGAAGGCGGGAACTGAACGACGACAAAATTTAGAGTAATAACGTGTGAACATTCGGGACCTCGAATTATTTTCGTGTCACTTTGGGAGTCTGTTAATATTAACACTGTAGAGCCTGTTTGTAAATACTTAATGCTCGCGTCTAAGCTACTGCCCCTCCGGCTTTTAATCTCCGCGTGCTTACTAAGGCCAAGACGAGCCTTCAGCAGCGCCTGACGCTCACCTCTTCTCAGCAACGGCAAGACGAACAGTCACGCCCCCTCCCCCCCCCCTCAACCTCTGCAGGCAGTGTGTGATCATGACTGACATTTACAATTGAAAATCTTTATTGTGAAGTTCTGTTTTTTTATTCTTATTTTCATTCCATCCCGCAATATGTATCCTGCCATATGTATCCTGCCATATGTATCCCGCCGATACCTTCAGAATGTTGCGGTCAATTTGCTTCACATTTGAGCCCGGCGTGCCTTAGCCTGCAGCGACATGTCTCGGGGTCATGTCAAGCTCCACAAGCCATCCTGGGGTGAGGTTAAAGGTCAAGTATTCGGACTCAAGCCCAATAATTATGTGGCATCAGGTGGCGGTGAATGGTCCAGAAACTTCCACTCTCGGCGACTAATGGAGGACCACTGTGCGTGTCAGCCGCGGCCCTACCACAGTACCTACCTCCTGACACTACCACAGTACCTGCCTCCTGACACTACCACACCAGGAAGGTCAAATTATATCAGTATGTGTTAAGAGAGAATAAATATCTGTATCAATATACCAATAAATGCTAATAGTATTCTTGTCGTTCTTTACTACTGTACAAGAACAAATTGAGGACGAATTAATTTTCACAAGTGCGAGAAAACTGTTTTCATTCGTCGCCACTGCCTCCTCATTCTACAGCGGGTCTAGGTGAGTTACCACAAGCTATCGGTGAACTGTGTCTGATTTTAGTAGGAATAAATTAGAGTCGATAGAGATTTAATAGAGTTTAGCGACGGCTTGTTCTAATTCGTTGGGGCGGACATATCGTGTAATGGTGACCAATTTCAGAGTCGAAAATGAAAACAATTATTTTCTAGTTCCGACTAATGGTTCAGCTACTTTTAGATGTACTACATTAATTAAGAACGTGTCCTCTGTAACCAATATTCATTATTACAGTCATTAAGGGAGATAAATAAACTATTATTAATTATATAAAATTATATACAAGAGGTGTGTGAAGAGTGGTAGCAAGTTGGTGGCCGTCGTGAAGGTGTTAACAGGTAGACACAACTTCACCTGTCTTTATAAAGTGTGATAGTTAACTCCCTTGAGGCCATTGTAACTCTTCTTGAATATTATGTGTTTAGTGTTTAACAGAACTTAATACTTGTTGTTGTTGTTCTTCTTCTTGTTGTAGTGTATCGTGTTCCATAATAACATACGAAGGGGGGAGAGAATAATCTACCGGTTCATTAATGTTTTGTGGCCGCCTCAAGCCCCAGATTTGTTTCCTGCCAGGTATATTTGTTATGGGGATTCTCAGGTGTACAGTACAAGACACATCCTTAGACTAGAGAAAACCTAATGTGTCATAATGTGAAATGAGATTATGATAACAGCAATAGTAGAGGTGTAGATATATAGTAAGCATAATAAAATAAAAGAGCATAAGACAGAGGGTGATAAAGCGAGAGGAAAGGAGGGCTGTAAAGAGAGAGAGAAAGAGAGAGGGAGAGACAGAGAAAGAGAGAGAGAGAGAGAGAGAGAGAGAGAGAGAGAGAGAGAGCTGGTGGTGACATGATAATATTAGTATCTCCTTGAGTACCGTCTTGTGGTTCGACCTTCATCCTTCTTGAGAGACTTCCTAGGGCGGTCCCAACCATCTCAAGAAGGTGTCCCAACCATCTCAAGAAGGTGTACCAACCATCCCAAGAAGGTGTCCCAACCATCCCAAGAAGGTGTTCCAACCATCCCAAGGAGGTGTCCCAACCATCTCAAGAAGGTGTCCCAATCATATACCATGAAGGTGTCCCAACCATCCAAAGAAGGTGTCCCAACCATCCCAAGGAGGTGTCCCAACCATCCCGAGGAACTGTCTCAACCATCCCGAAGAACTGTCCCAATCATCCCAAAAGGAAATCCCAGCCATCCCAAGGGACTGTCCCAACCATCCCAAGGAACTGTCCCAACCATCCCAAGGAACTGTCCCAACCATCCCTCAGCACTCCGGGACACTAAGAGGTATAACTTTCTTTCGAGTACCGTAAACTATAATTGGAAGGAGGTGAACCACATCTGTTGGTGAGAGGATGGCTTGGTGGTGGTGGTGGTGGTGGTGGTGGCGGTGGCGGTGGCGGTGGCGGTGGTGGCGGTGGTGGTGGTGGCGGTGGCGGTGGTGGTGGTTGTGGTGGTGGTGGTGGTGGTGGTGGCGGTGATGGTGGTTGGTGGCGGTGGTGGTGGTGGTGGTGGTGGCGGTGGTGGGCGGTGGTGGTGGTGGTGGTGGTGGTGGTTGGTGGGTGGTGGTGGTGGTGGCGGTGGTGGTGGTTGGTGGTGGTGGTGGTGGTGGCGGTGGTGGTGTATGTGATATGACGTAGTGGTATGTAATTATGATGATGATGATGCTAGTAATAATTAATGATGATAATGATAATAATAATGATGACGTTTGCGTGGGATTACGATTCGATGGGAAACGATGATGTCACAAATGTATTTCGTTAACGTTTTGAATTAATTAACACACACCATTAATTACAGGTAGCATCAAGGTAAGGTTATATAAGGCCACTCACACGGTATCAGAATAACAACAGCTAACTAAGAATCAGAACCAGAATCAAGGAGAATCAGAAAGAATTATAAGTTATAGAGTCGATATAATTTTTCACTAATCTTTGTCATTCATTGGTCTCTGTTTATTGGGCGTGTAATAAAATATGTGAGTTAATACGTATTAGAATCCCCTCTCTCCCCTCCCCCCTCTCTCCCTCTCACCTCTCAACCCCCCCCCCCCCATACTCCCAGGACCCTTTGTTGTAAAATATAATAAAGAGGAAATTTCTGATTATTTATTAAATCCGAAATATTTATAAGATGATTTTTGTTTTTTTTTTTTTTTTTGGGGGGGGGGGGTATATATATTTTTGGTTCTTATATTCATTAATGTTTTTTTTTGTATCGTGTATTTGTGTTAAGTACAGTATTTTTTTTATTTTTTTACTGTAATGGAAAGATTGAGTTTTGTAAATGTTTTTATACTGTAAGTGATTTTGTATTTTGGTTTATTTTGTATTTGATTTTTATATAAATTTGCATGATTTTTGTCGAGTTGTTTTGATCTATACAAATTGAATCTCTCCTCACTCACTTGATTGACGATACAAATGAGTGATTTATTTTTTTACTCACTCAAAGATTTCCTCTCTCATCTCCCTCACCTCCCTCTCTCATCTCCCTCACCTCCCTCACCTCCCTTCCTCCCTCTCTCATCTCCCTCACCTCCCTCCCTCCCTCCCTCACCTCCCTCCCTCCCTCTCTCACCTTCCTCACCTCCCTCCCTCCCTCTCTCATCTCCCTCACCTCCCTTCCTCCCTCTCTCATCTCCCTCACCTCCCTCCCTCCCTCCCTCCCTCACCTCCCTCCCTCATCTCCCTCCCTCCCTCTCTCATCTCCCTCACCTCCCTCCCTCCCTCTCTCATCTCCCTCACCTCCCTCCCTCCCTCTCTCATCTCCCTCACCTCCCTCCCTCCCTCTCTCATCTCCCTCCCTCCCTCTCTCATCTCCCTCACCCCCTCCCTCCCTCTCTCACCTCCCTCACCTCCCTCTCTCACCTCCCGCACCTCCCTGACCTGCACCAGGAAGCACTCCCGCACTACCGCAGCTTAAGAGCACAATAATTGGCCACCCTTAACATGTTTCTTCCCCTCATCTACTTAGCTTAATGCAGGGGAGACCACCTAGGAGTGACCTCACCTGCGGGCGTCGTCCACCTTACCTGCAACAAAGAGAACAAACTTATTTTCACACCAAAAATAAATGTAACAAAGAAGAAGAAATAATCACCAAACACAGACACAAGACACTGATGAATATTGGCAGATGGGGGAGATGGAGGTCAAAGGTTAGGGTCACATCTGGAGGTCAAAGGTGAGGGTCACATCTGGAGGTCAACATTCCACGTTCTTAAAAAACAAAAAAACACCTAGAACGAGAAAGACACGACCTCAGGTGCAACAGTGCCGGCCATTACACCCACCAGTGGAGTGTAATGAGGTGTAGTACCATAAAAAAAAACTCCCTCATCTGGAAATAAATGCAAACCTCGTCGCCACAGTCAGGAAAGGCAGCAGGCATTGGGATGACTGAAGCAAATCGGGTACAGTAATAATTATGATGACTCTCAGTAGATGGCGCCACGATGAAAATAAACAAATGATGACCAGAGAGATAAGAGGTAATTGGTCAATAATTAGTGGATAAGATGTAAAAATTTGACCTTTGACCTTGGATAATGTGATTAGTTCATCCTCCCGGCTCTAGGTGTCATATCTGTTACCCCAGAGGCTAAGACGGTGAGACATACATACATACATACATACATACACTGGGAGAGAACAACAAAATACCTTACTTATGATTGGTTAGAGGGAACTTGTACACCTTACTTTTCATTGGCTGACAGTATTTACGCCCGCTGTGATTGGCTGCCACGAAAAGTAAGGCTTTGTTTTTCTCAGTCGTGATCCGCTAAAAGGTTTTATACATCTTCCTTATGAATGATTAACACGGCTTCTGTTTCCCACTTAGAATTTCTGACTCATTTCTGTCTCTTATTCATTAAGAAGGAAGGTCTCTTTGTAGGGCCATTGCAAGTGATACTAAAAAATTATTTATTTCCCATCACGTGTTATTGGTCTAATCTCTCTCCTCGACGGTGTGAATAAATTTTTTCATTGAATCGTGTTGTTTTCACTCAACTGTGTCATTTCTTATCGTTCGTGTCATGCTTATTCGATAATGTGATTTATACCCAGTGATTCGTGTTATTCACAGTGATTCGTGCCATTCTCAGTGATTCGTGCCATTCACAGTGATTCTTGCCATTCTCAGTGATTCGTGCCATTCACAGTGATTCGTGCCATTCTCAGTGATTCGTGTCATTCACAGTGATTCTTGCCATTCACAGTGATTCGTGCCATTCTCAGTGATTCGTGCCATTCACAGTGATTCGTGCCATTCTCAGTGATTCGTGTCATTCACAGTGATTCTTGCCATTCACAGTGATTCGTGCCATTCACAGTGATTCGTGTTATTCACAGTGATTCGGGCCATTCACAGTGATTCGTGCCATTCACAGTGATTCGTGCCATTCTCAGTGATTCGTACCATTCACAGTGATTCGGGCCATTTCCGCTGACACTGTAAATCGACTCATATCCGATAATTCAGTCATAGATACAAATAAAAGAGTGAATCCTTACCGCTGATTCGATTCGTTTTCGCGTGAATCAAATGAACCACGTGAATCAATGCCGCCGCCAGCTGGTAATGACAGGTGGTATTAAACCCATAGGAAATAACCACCATCTGATATTTCCACCATTGACACTCAACACCATAACACACCATAACCATTTACCACAATAACCTGCACCATAATGTGATAGGTTGATCACTATAATAATTAGCACTATATATCGTTTGCCATTATCATGCTAACACCATAATGTTTTGTATCATGTTAGAGACATCATGTTTACATCATAGTTATTTACACCATAACCTTAGCAATTTACACCACAAGACCTTAATTATTTACACCATAAAACTTTAATAATTTACACCATCACACTATACTAATTCATGCCTTTATACTAGCAAACAGATTCTAAAAAAATATGTACATATATTCATTAAACGCCATCAGTACGCGACAAAGCAAATATAGTGTGTGTGTGTGTGTGTGTGTGTGTGTGTGTGTGTGTGTGTGTGTGTGTGTGTGTGTGTACAGGAGCGCCAGTATAGCATCATTAGAAATTCCCTCACGACCCTGTGCTATTAACTGTTAAAAATCAACCGAAATATGAGTTACAATTTGTGGGTGAAAAGTTTAGGGCAATTAACTGGGATCCAAATACGTATTTTTTTATACTGTATGTATGGGTGTGTGTGTGTGTGTGTGTGTGTGTGTGTGTGTGTGTGTGTGGATGGATCTATATAAGATTTGTGTATGTTTTATGTAAGTATGCATGTGTATGATTGTATATATGTGTGTGTATGTATGTCAGGGTTTGTGAATAATTGGTACCGGTAATTGAAACGTGTGGTGTAATGGTCAACATGCTCGCCTTACAAACGAGTGTACGTTAGTTCGATCCCATTTACCTTTGTCTACCTACCATTAATTGGGGCCTCCTCCTTCACTCTCTCTAACTCCTCCCCCCCCCTCTCTCACTTTCTCTCAACCTCTCCCCCAAATCCTCTCTCATTCTCTCCCCTCTCTCTCAACCTCACCTATCCTCCTCAACCTTCCTTCCCCGTCTCTCTCTCCCTTCCCCCCCTCTCCCCCAACCCCCCCTCCCCCTATCTCCCTCTAGTAATTCACAGCGTCAGTTTACACTCTTCTCGTCGCTGTAATATCGCTCCTCTCACTCCAGCGTGCGAGAGTGTGGCCTGAAGCTGTTGACTGACTGACTGACTGGTTGATTGAAGCCTTCCCGGTACACTTGATACAGTCATCACCAGAGAGAGAGACTGAGAGAAAGTAGAAATAGTGGGAGAGGAGATATTTAGTAAAGAGAGAGAGGTCGATAACAATAGAACTCTCTCTCTCTCTCTCTCTCTCTCTCTCTCTCAATAAGAACGTCGTGGCAGGAGAGTGAGTGACCTGACATTCCTTCCTCAATGCTTTTCATACATTCTCAATGAGATCTTGACCTAAGTTCATTGAGGTTGAATGTCGTGTCATCTTCGGGGGCCAATGGAAGCCTCCTCGTGTGACCTCTTGTGACGTATCTTCTGTTGAGAGGTCAGGAGTGGGTGGTTCTTTCTTGACTTTTGTGACCTCACAACAGAAGATGTGTCTTGTGATATCCCATGACCTCTCTTCGTACCTATGACCCTTAATTTCTGATCCTTGTATGTCCTGTGTGTCCTCTAGAGGTCAAGGAGGAGTATCTTATGACCTCTGTTGAAATCTGACGAGAGAGAGTTCAACAGATACCACATGTTAACCTCTCCTGACCTTTGATCTCTCAGGGGATTAAGAATAAACCTCCAGGTGACCCCTCCGCCCCCCAGAACTTCAACCCCCGAAGGTATCAAATAAACCTTCTTACATGACCCCTGTTCCCACAAGAGGTCAGCAGATATTTCCTCTGACCTATTGTGACCTCCTTCCCTCATATTCAGAGAGTGAATAATTACTTGAGGGAGAACAGTGTGTGTGTGTGTGTGTGTGTGTGTGTGTGTGTGTGTGTGTGTGTGTGTGTGTGTGTGTAGCCCATATCGTTAACACCTTCCTCTGTACTCTGGGTCTTAAGGTACGACAGATGTCCGGTATCCAGTGTCAGGTGTCCAGTGTCAGGTGTCCGGTATCCAGTGTCCAGTATACGGTGTCCAGTGTCAGGTGTCCGGTATCTGGTGTCCTTCTCTGTCAACATGTGCAACTCTCTATACCGCATCTTTGTCCGTACGTCAACCTTGCCTTGGAGTGATTTAAGGGGAAGGACGATAAAAAGTAAGTCGTATTTCCACCAGACTGTCACAAAACAGCCCGTCACCCCGTCTTAAACTACACCAAAACACTGACTCTAAGACTAGGGTGTAATTAGACCAACTTTCACTTAATATAATCTAAGAAATTACTCGATTATAGGACACAAACACGAAGACTAATATAATACAAACCATATCCTTAAATTTGTAGTATAATTATAATCAGATATAATCCCACTACCAGGCCTTGGGGTGAAGCCGAGGGATTAGCTTCGTTCCCCACTACACATGTTAACCCCAAAAAATTTTCACTCAATTTAAAAAAGAAATTCTAAAAAAAAAAAGAGGATAGAAAATTATATAGCAAATGATCATAGCAGCCATTGATTACCTTACCACACACACACACACACACACACACACACACACACACACACACACACACACGCACACACACACACACACACACACAAACAGCCCCCATAACGACAAAAACCTTATTATCATTAAGGGCTTTGCATGATACGATACAATCTGAGGCCAACATGTAATTATATACAGCTAATCACTCATTTAATTTCCCTAATGTTTAAACTCGCTGGACAGTGTTAATTAAAAATAGGGATGGAATAGGGAGGAAGGGGATTATACATTTCCATTAGCTAAATTACTGCCGGGGAAAAAGTAGAAAAGCGAGAAGCATAGTATTACAGGTAGGCCATATTATTAGTAGAGCTTACCTGTGTGTGATGTGTACTTCTGGTTATTGTTGTTGTTCTTATTGTTATTATCAGTAGTATTAATAATAGTAGTAGTAGTAGTAGTAGTAGTAGTATCATCACCATTACCATAATCATTAACACGTGGGACTATTTCTTCAGCGACTGGATACTGCTGAGACTATTAGCCAATCAACTAATTAGTCTCCCACGATTAGCTTTACTACCCGTGTAAGTTGAAGACATAAAGGAGTATTTCTGCTTGTTTCTTGACCTGTTTACGTCTCTGCTTTATCCTCGTCTACTATTAACCCTCCTTTTCTCCTTTTCTTATTGGTACCTCTCTCTCTTTCTTTCTTTCTCTCTCTCTCTCTCTCTCTCTGTTCATTTTCCGAAGATATTTTGCTTTATTTCCTCCTTCCATTCCCTTTCTTCTCCCCTCCCCACATCTTCCCTCCTCTTCTCTCTCGCCTCTCCTCTCGCTTTACTTCCTGCCTCTCTGTCCTCACATTCCCCCTCCCTTCCTTCCCCTCTCCCCCCGCCTTGCCCTTCTCCTACTCCTCGCCCCCTCTTTCTCCTCCTTCCTCTCCCCTCCTATCCCGTCTCTACCCTTCCCATCTGCATCTTCCCATCCCTTCCTTCCTCCCCATCCCCCCTAATCCTACATAATACAGTCTTAAAATTAAAGAAAGAAAGAAATTCCTTCATTTCTTTCTTTTTAATGAATAACTTCCACCCATTTATTTATTTTTTCTTTCATGTATTTTTTCAGTCATAATTATTCCATTTTTCATTTTTTTTTTACTTTTTTGATAATTTTTGTTTTAATACGATAATAATTCTTCTCTTCAGTAAGGATTTATATGACCAATAATAGTTAATTTATGCTCATTATGTGTCAATATCCTCCCACCGACCGGGAAATATATTGTAGCTATATTTTGGTTACCTTAGTGTTAACCTTTGGTCATATAGTAATTGTATTTTTCAGTTTATGTTCTAATTTTCATGTATTTTCGAGAGTATTATTTTATTTTTCAGTAAATTCAATATTTTTATTATTATTATGTTGTTGTTGTTGTATGATATTGTCGTATTTTTTTTTCCATCCTGAAAAAATATAAATTTTATTTTTATTTTTAAATAGTTATGAGTTAATCTTCACACACACACACACACACACACACACACACACACACACACACACACACACACTAAGTCATTATACTATTATTACCATCTTAAGGCAAACACATACTATATATTCTTACATATGTTTTTTATTTAACTTCAGAGGTAATTTTCCAACCTTCACCTATCAATATTCCCCAATTTATTCCGTGCAATAGTAACAAAGATAAAATAATCAGCGGTGTTATGAGAGACGATCGAGCCATACAACCAGAGTTAGAACAAATTCATAAAAGTGATTTGGTCTAATTTGTGTCCACATTACGATTTTTAGTGTCGGTACCAAAGTGGCTATTTTTTCAACGAATGACGTAGGTTGTCGCTGTCATAGTAAACATTTTAAAGTAATAATAAAACACATACAAAAAAAACAAGAGTATTCGTGTTGTTGGTTCACTCTGGGCATTTGGGTTTAAAAACTTTGGTTGAAAATGTGTTTGTCTCTTTCTGTTTGTGTTTTATTTAAGGTAATTCTCCCTCTGACTCTTTGGGTAATTGTTGATGTTAAGGCTAATTATTGACGTCTTGTTAGTCTGTAATAACAACAACAACAACAAAAACAACAATAATAATAACAATAACATCAAAAACCAATCCACGTTACCAAAAAAAAACAAGAAACTCTAACAAGCAAGACAAACAACACTTAACACCTAATAGCCTTTACACTTGGTTGACATATGATTAATCACAATCAATTCCACCGCGTTAAGTGTTATTATAGGAATAGTTTGAAAGAATCTGATCAATGACGTTTTTTTTGGGAAAGGACGTTTTTGGTTGACCCGCCTGGCTGTCTCGTGAGCTGGAGGTGTGAGTGAGTGTCTGTCATTATGTGGAGTTTGTTTTATTGATCCATTTACCCAGTAGATGAACCTATTTAAATGAGATAAGTTTAATATTGCTGTTTCTTATTATGAGAGAGAGAGAGAGAGAGAGAGAGAGAGAGAGAGAGAGAGAGAGAGAGAGAGAGAGAGAGAGAGAGAGAGAGAGATTTGTATAAACACATTTGACGCATAGCAAGATCCACTACACAGCACAGCACAGCGTAGCATAGCACATCACGACACAGCCCAGTACAACACGAGACATAACAATACGGCGCAACACATTACAACACACAGCAGGTCACAACTTTCAATAAATCAAGACACGGCAACACTATCTGTCATTAATAAGTGTTTGTGAAGTGATAAACAACTCAAGCAGTGTAAGGTAATATACTCTCTCTCTCTCTCTCTCTCTCTCTCTCTCTCTCTCTCTCTCTCTCTCTCTCTCTCTCAGTATACCCCCCTAAAAAGAGCATATTTCATCACGTGAGTCAGTTGTTCAGAGAATTTGGAGAGGTCACCTTTAAATTCATTATACATAAAATTAAATGAGGCAGAAATTAGATTGTACTTAACGAGGTGAAATAATTACAAGAAAGAGAAAGGGGAAGGTGATGAAGATGAGGCGAGTGAAGGTATACGACCACTACTATTACTACTACTATTATTACTACTACTACTACTACTACTACTATTACTAACAATAATACTAAACTACTGTAAGAAAAAGAAGAAAAGTGAGAGCTATCATAATTTATTTTTAAGAATTGATGAATGTGCATGGAATCAGAGTATAGGAAGGAATGAATGAATGAAGGAAGGAAGGTATGAAGGAAGGAAGGAAGGAAGGAGTTAAAAAAGACCCAGTAAACTTTCTGACCTTCCTAAGTCTTCGAGGGAGGGGAAGGTTTAAGCCACTTATGTATACTCCCTCCTCTTCTTCCTCCTTATCCACCTCCTCTTCCACCCTTCTTCTCCTCCTCAACGCCTAATTATCCTCCTATACACATCCACCTCCTCTTATACACCTCCTACTTCTCCTTTAATCCTCTTCCTCCTCCTATTTCCTCTACACATCCGCTTCCTCTTTAACCACCTCCTTCTTCCCTCTCTACACCCCTCCTACACTACCCCCTTTACCTCTTCGAAACACTTCTCCCACCTCCCACACCTCTCCTAACCTCCCCCAGACCTCTCCTAACCTCCCCAGACCTCTCCTAACCTCCCCCACCTCCCCAGACCTCTCCCACCTCCCAGTACCTCTCCCCAGACCTCTCCTACCTCCCCCACCTCCCCAGACCTCTTCCACCTCCCCAGCATGAGACAGATGACAGAGGTATCAAATATTTTACAT
>CAUDMG010002671.1:2317500-2322500 GCA_958450375.1 Homarus gammarus | reverse complement strand
TTATTTTCAGGGTGTATTTTGTGTGTGTGTGTGTGTGTGTGTGTATGTGTTGAGTGAGTGGTCTGATTGTATTTCCTCTCTTCCTCTTTTATCCTCCTTTTCCTTATACTTCCATATTTACTTCTTCATTTTCTTCCTTCTTTTTTATTCTTTTTCCTTCTCTATTCCTTCTATCTAATCTTCTTTCGTGCCTCCCTTCCTTCTCTGTTCTTCCTCCTCCTCTTCTCCCTTAACCATTTTCTTCTACACCTTCTCTTTTCATTGTTCTTTGCTCCTCTCTGTATTTTTTCTCTTTTCTCCTGTCCCTCTTCGCAGTCTCCCTCTCTCCTCTCCCTCCTCTCCCTCCTCTCCCTCCTCTTCCTCCTCTCCCTCTCCCTCCTCTTCCTCCTCCTTCTACATGTCAATCATATGTTTACCTCTCCACAAAAAGCAGTGTTACCAGCGTCAGTCATAACAAACACGGCAGCGCTACCAATGGCACCCACGATCAACCCCCCCCCCCCCCACACACACACACTGTCATCGATTTTTTAAGTGCCACTCACAGTTGAGGCTTAAGTTTTAGAACGTCAAGTGACACTCAAAGTTGACGTTACATTATCAGTACCTCAAGTGCCACTCAGAGATGACATTCCATTATCAGTTCTTCAAGTGCTACTCAGAGTTGATACAGCCTTCCTCTTTCTTCCTCTTCCTCCCTGTCTCACCTCCTCCTCCTCCTCCTCCTCCTCCTCCCTCTCCTTTTCTTTATATACCTCTCATTTTCCCCCTCCTGTTCCTCTTCCCATTCCTTCCTAAACCTCCTCTCCTCCTCCTCCTTGATCCCGTCTCTCTCTCACCTACTCCCCCTTCCTCTCCATGCCCCTCCTTAATTCCCTCTCTACCTCCTCCTTCTCCTCCACTTCATTCCTCTTCACAATCTGTTCTCACAACAATATTCACACCATCAACTCCCTCGCTACTCCCTGGCTAGTTTCCCCGACGCTGGCTATAAAAACCGACTATAATCAGGTAATGTTGAAGTGTTTTGGCTTTTATACACCCTAGAAAAAAAAAAAAAAACTCCCTCGTTCGGTTAAAACACGGAGAGTCAATCAGTCAGAAAGGAGTATCACTGACCTAACTAAACGAAGCGTGGATTACAGTATTCAGTTTTGTTGAGAATTGAAATATTGTGTCATATATTTTTGGCCTGGAAATTGTTTGATAGAAAATGCATTTATTAGTCAATATATTTTATCTTTTTTATTTATTTATTTATTTTTTTTTTTGGCTGTTGATTGACATACTTTATTTTGTTCATTTTATTGTTCATTTGAATCATAAGTGGATTTTAGTAATAACCTATCCGTTCATTGTTCATTTATTTAATTTCATTCATTGTTATGGATTTATTCATTAATGTATTTTTTCAATCTATTAACTAGCTAATATATTTTGTTAAACTGTTGACTTGCATATTTATTCATGTCAATTATATATTACAGGTAACACTAAAGAGATACAGGTAAGCTATATATATATACGTTATACCCTACATACTGATCCTATATGCAAACTGTATTAAAAACACCAATTCTATTTTCTATCGAATATTGTTTTTCACTGTGACACTAACATTGATTTCTGGTGATGGGTCAGATTTAATTTATATATATTTCGGTAATTTTATGGAGAAAAAATAAAATCTATCCAGTTATTTATACATCCGACCCCCTTGTTTTGTGATATACTGAAGTTCATTGGTAAAACAAAAATATGTAGAATTATCCATTAATGAAAATTGGTTGAATTTCAGAACGATCACAACAATAATCAACATTTTGTTTTATTGTAAAGAGATTATCGGTGTACAGTGTTGATGGCGGTGTGGAAAACGAGTTATTTCCCCCGTGGTCAGTGTTAATAATTTAGTCCCCCTCCCCTCTCTCTCTCTCTCTGTCTCTCTTTTTCCCTTTCTTTCTTTCACTCTATATATATTTAAAAACAATAATTTAATAACCGCAACAGAACCTTACCACTCAACGCCTTGATAACGTAAATAAACATTGAAGATGACGTCACGATAGAGATCCCTTGGCTAAAATGAAATGGAAAAAAATAACTTGTTGACGTCAGTAATAAACCGCAACGTGCATATAATATTTCCAGGTTATTTTTTTTTGTGTTCAATTACAAGAGTTAAAAATATTGTATGATATTTATATAAAAAATAAACTCATAGAAGATGTTTGATTCAGAGGAGAATTAGCCGCCGTTGCCAAGTTTACGAGAATTTTAAGACATCTCGTAAAGCAGGGATGAGAAAATTTCGGCTTTAACTGCATTATAAAACATGGATTATACGCCTTTATAGTCTCGTGTTATTTCACCGTTATGTTCTTTTTTTTTTTCAACCACTAAATATTGTGAGTGTTGTTCCTGACGTGTGTGTGTGTGTGTGTGTGTGTGTAGGCATATTTTTTTAATCATTACATAATATACAAAAACAAAATATATAGTTTGTAAATTAAGATCACCTAAACAATACATTTTCTACTTTATATATGAATTTTATACTACTACTACTACTACTACTACTACTACTACTACTACTACTACTACTACCACTACTACTACTACTACTACTACTACTACTACTACTACTACTAATAATAATAATAATAATAATAATAATAATAACAAAAATAATAATAATAATAATAATAATAATAATAATAATAATAATAATAATAATATTCCACGACCGACAGACCACCACCAAACAACCTTCATTTTTTTGGCCAAAATTTAACCATTTATCTACACCACTGATCCAGAAACCAACAACACATTAACTACACACACTACACTACACTGAACTAACAAGAGTGTATCATACGCCTGGCAGCACTGATCAGTATACAGAGAAATGCCAGTCTCTCCGTCCCAAACTGCCATACAGCATTAAGAGGAAGTTGCTTTACTGATGGATGAAAACACACACACACACACACACACTCACACACACACAGTCAAATAAAGTCGCTTGACAATAATACTAACGCCATATAAATGTTGGGATATAGTCACTATTATGATGGCGGTGAAGTGTAAATATATCGTGTTGTTTATTTTTGTTTTGTTTTACTATTAATGATGTTTTTTTTTCTGAATATGTAAATGTAACGTGTGTAGAGATTGGTGGACAGTCGTGTGTTTATATATGACTTATTAACCTCCAAAACAATACTCTCTCTCTCTCTCTCTCTCTCTCTCTCGCTGTTGGGTCCCGGGGCGAACAAAACTCTGGCTGACACGAGAGAAGACCAACAGCTAACTAATACAACATGTTCCTGTGTGTGTGTGTGTGTGTCGTTTTTGGAGGCTTCACCTTTTATCTTCAGTCGTTGTTTGTCCTGTTAGGTTAGGTTAGGTTAGGTTAGGTTAGGTTGTATTAAATAAACTAATCGTTTAATTTTATTTCTCATTTCTTATTTTTTTCATTTCCTGTATATACCTTAAATAACAACAGATGAGATTACGAATAACATGATATATAGAACAAAAATTACATATATTCTCCTATTGTTTATTTATCATTTATATCGTCTGCCTCTGGATAATTTGTGTCAGAATATGTTCATTCCGGCCTCAGTCAGTGTGAATGGGGCCCTTAATCTCGCTGGCAGGATGAACTATGTTAAGAAAGACACACGAACAGGACTGCTGAAAAGGTCTCTTTTTTTTCCCAGGAGACATGAGCTAACCTAACCTAACGTAGCTTATTGATTTTTTATTTTAGTGAAGTAGTTTTGGAATGTTTGGTAAATTTCATGTCGACTGTTCAAAAATATAATGGGTCAGAGATCATGTTCGTGGTACTTTATTAACACTAGCCATAGTGCCTCCTGCGTAAACACATACATCCACTAACTTTAACAATCACTCAACTTTGAAGAGTTTTAGATAAACAAGGGCGTAACTAGCGAAATAAAAGCATGTTGTCTATTAATTTGGTTACGATGATTTCTAATCAACAAATGAAATTCCCAATCAAATGAAAACTGGCAAGCGCGGCCAATTAACACAAACGCTTCAACTTCAAACCCTGAATCCGAGTTCGTTCATGAATCCGTAATCCGGCTGTTCGACACCATACTGCAACTTGGCTCCTATCAATGTCAATATAGTTTTTATCTGGGTTTATTATTATTATTATTATTATTATTATTATTATTATTATTATTATATCCAACTCCTCTTATTTATGGATATTTGTTGCTAAGATTTAGTTCTTAAAAATAAAAAAGTTAAAATTTAAAAGTTTGTGGCCGGACGGATGGTCAACCACAGCCAGAGTCCAGCTGAGGTAAAGGACAGAGTGAGGGAGACAAGGTGTAGTGTTGTGGTCAGTGTTGGAGGTAACGGTGAGGTAAGACAACAACACTGAGGGAGACGAGGTGTAGTGTTGTGGTCAGTGTTGGAGGTAACGGTGAGGTAAGACAACAACACTGAGGGAGACAAGGTGTAGTGTTGTGGTCAGTGTTGGAGGTTAACGGTGAGGTAAGACAACAACAAGGAGGGAGACAAGGTGTAGTGTTGTGGTCAGTGTTGGAGGTTAACGGTGAGGTAAGACAACAACAAGGAGGGAGACAAGGTGTAGTGTTGTGGTCAGTGTTGGAGGTTAACGGTGAGGTAAGACAACAACACTGAGGGAGACAAGGTGTAGTGTTGTGGTCAGTGTTGGAGGTAACGGTGAGGTAAAGGACAGAGTGAGGGAGACAAGGTGTAGTGTTGTGGTCAGTGTTGGAGGTAACGGTGAAGTAAGACAACAACAAGGAGGGAGACAAGGTGTAGTGTTGTGGTCAGTGTTGGAGGTTAACGGGACACTCACCATTAACACCTCCACAAGAATAAGTACATAATACCTTAATGAACAATATACTGACGATACACCTGTTCAATTTACCTTAATATCATATAGTCAAATGATATCCTTTTTTCTTTCCTGTCCTCGA
>CAUDMG010002671.1:2265000-2312500 GCA_958450375.1 Homarus gammarus | reverse complement strand
TCATGTGTTATGACACCCTATCAGGTACAAATTCCCCTCACCAATTAGCGGCCAACCTTCTTCAGTTCAGGGAAATGTAATGAGATAGGCTTGGCAGTACAGTATAGCCATAGCCACGCCCACGACTACTGAGTGACCAATTATGGACAATAACCGACTTAACAGAATTTGTAAGCTGCCTTGTGATTGGAGCGAGTGTTACCTCAATAAGCAGTCAATGTGCCTATGTGAATTGAATATGTCAGTTTAGATTGGGCAGTGGAGTTATGAGGACAGGAAATTCTGGTGTGATCACGGACTCCAGGCGACCACGGGGTACAGTAGTGAGTGTTGAAGCGGTCCTGTTCTCTACATAGGTGCGGTAGTTTAGTTCAACATAATAGTAGGAGTGAACAGTATTTCTAAACCACCTTCCCATTATAAATCTCTTAAGTTGAATCACCACTTGTATAATCCCTTACTAACTTACTGTACCCCCCCCCCCCGAGGTACACTGACGGGTAACTGTATTTTACATAAGAACATAAGAATAGAGGAAACTGCAGCGGGCCTATTGGTCCATACTGGGCAGTCCCATTTACACCCAACCCCTATCGCTCATATATCCAGCCATCCTTTGTTTGAAGCTATCCAGCGTATTCGAGTTAATGATGATATATGGTAACTTGTTCCACTCGTCCACTACCCTATTTCCAAACCAATGTTTACTCATTTCGCTCCTAAATCTAAATTTGTCGAATGTAAAACCATTGTTACGAATTCGCTCCTGGTTGGATAGTCTGAGTACCTTAGTAATGTCCCCTTTGTTTAACCCTGACTTCCATTTATACACCTCTATCATATCGCCCCTCACTCTACGTCTCTGGAGGGAGTGAAAATTAACCAGTAAAACTTAAACAAAGCGAGAGTAAAACAGAAGAAATACTACTTAAACAAAAATACCATTGGGAAAAAAAAGACATACTAGAGGCGTGAATGAGAGGATTATAAAAATGAAACACGATTCTTACATAAACGTTCTTCTGGTTACAAGTGAATGGTGTTAAGAATCATTTATAGGGGAGGTGAATGAGCTCGTGGTGGTGTTTATTGAGCTAAGAATCGACATTAAAGAATCCGAGAATCAGAAATATAGAATCAACTTATAATTACGTCAACACATAAGAATCAGCTGATCAACGAGACAACAGGGGAGAGTCAGCTGATCTAAACAAAACACAACAAATTAAAACAAACCAATTAAACCAATTATCTGTTTTAATGACTTTTGTTTTTGTTGTTGTTGTTACTTTTTCGGGGCTGTGATGTTTGTTACTTATTATAGATGAGAGATAAATACGTGTTACTTATTATAGATGAGAGATAAATACGTGTTACTTATTATAGATGAGAGATAAATACGTGTTACTTCTTATATATGGAAGATAATTACGTGTTACTTCTTATATATGGAAGATCATTACGTGTTACTTGTTATAGATGGAAGATAATTATGTTACTTGTTATAGATGGAAGATAATTATGTTACTTGTTATAGATGGGAGATAATTATGTGTTACTTGTTATAGATGATTCTTTTGAGATTCGTAGTTATCCTTCACTTATCATCCAGGACAGTACATAGTTACCCCTCTAACTGATAGTCCAAGAGCCTTATCGTAGCCCAAGAGCCTCTACAGATAGCCCAACAGCCTTACCATAGCCCCCAAGAAGCCTCCACTGATAGCCCAACAGTCTTATCGTAGTCCCAGAATCAACCACTATGTTCCCCCTAGCCACCAGATCACGCAGGAACCCTCAGACGTTACATTCATGATCTGCAGGCCGGGGTACACACACTGGCCCTGCAGGATCTGACCACTTTGCACCAGGTGTCACCCGGAGACCCTTCTAGAGGCTGGTATTTGGTATCTTTGACATGTTACTTTGGTGATCCCTGACCCAACCCACAACACTTGAGAGACTGGACTGCTGAGGTTATGGTATTATTGTTATTAGTGTTATTATTATTGTTGTTGTTGTTGTTATTGTTATTGTTATTATTGTTGTTGTTATTGTTATTATTGTTGTTGTTATTGTTGTTGTTGTTGTCGTTATTGTTGTTGTTGTTGTTGTTGTCGTTGATGTTGTTGTTATGATGTTATTTTTGTTGTTTTCGTAATAAAATGGCGGCGAAGGTGTGGCTAGTAGTTGTAGTAGTAGAGTTATGAAAACAGTGGTCGTAGTTGTAATAATAACTGTGGTAGTAATAACAACAAAAGTACACTAAACTAAGTACATATTTGTATCAACAACAATTCGTATATTATACAGACGACACTCTGTCCCGCTAGTATTATTGAGGATTAATATTAGAATAATTGTATTACTGAATAATAAGCTTATCTCTATGTTATTAATATTACCTGTCCGTCACCACACTTTCTCGTTAATTAATTAGTTCAAGGTGAAAGTTCAAAGTTCAAAGTTCTGAGTTCAAAGTTGTTTTTAGTACAGTTTAAAGTTTTCTTGTTACATTTAATTTTTTTTCTATTATATTTCAAAGGTTTTAATTAATTTTTTTTATATCAAATTTAAACTTTTCATTTCAGTGATCTAAAGTTCAAAGGCCACAGCCTATAGTTCATGGACCGCAATTAAAAGTAAAAAAAAAAATCCAACTACAAAAAAGTAAATTAAATAAAAAATTAAAATCATTTCACAAATAAAACCAATTAAAATTTTTCAAACTATTTATAAATCACAAAAAAATCGACCAAAAATCAACTCGGTAAATAAATTGTAAATAAACTGTACCCAAAATATATTCTTACCCACATTATTTATTCTACTCTGTTTACATTTCCCTCTCATTTTCCTCCTACATTACTACATGGCGGAAAGAGAGAAATAAAGGGAATAAATAGACAAAATCAGATAAAACAATCATAAAGGAAACAGAGTAAGCAACATATATATTTTGTCTACGTAAACAGGTCTTGAAGGGGCAATGTATAAATGTCATGAAAATGTATATAATTCAGGCTATACACTGTATATACTGTATAGTCTTAGAACACTGTATATCTGTAGTTACAGGATAAACAGGGTATTTAATCACGGAAAAATATACTGTGGTGTTCGTATAGGAATTAAGTTTACAGAAGTATTTACAAACACATTATTATTATTATTATTATTATTATTATTATTATTATTATTAGTAGTAGTAGTAGTAGTAGTAGTAGTAGTAGTAGTAGTAGTAGTAGTAGTAGTAGTTATTATTATTATCACTATTATTATTATCATTTATCTTATTATACCCTTCCTACACACCAGTTTCATTCTCTATATACGTAAATTTATTCCCTCGTTATCTGTTACTATGTTGCCTCGTCTATACTTCCCATTATTCCCTTTGTTCCATCTTTATCACCGCTTATTTAATGCCTCCATCATTCTTAGCTCCAGGCCGTTCTATTTTCACCTTGCTCGCTGCTCTCATGCTAAAGGTAATTATAGCGAGCATAAACGTACGTGTGTGTGTGTGTGTGTGTGTGTGTGTGTGTGTGTGTGTGTGTGTGTGTGTGTGTGTGTGTGTGTGTGTGTGTGTCCTTACTCGAAACTATATCAATACAGAGGTAACTGTTATGACAAAGATCTAATGGAACAAATAATGCGAAGTCGTGTCGTAACATCCACTATACGACTCGAATTAACAGCAACATAGATAGATAGATAGATAGATAGATACCCTCCACCACACACACACACACACACACACACACACACACACACACACACACACACACAAACAGGAAAGAACTAACGAAGGAACAAGACAAAACCTACAGTACAGTATCAGAGACCCTACCATCCTTCAGTCTGGTATGAGGAGGCTATTGGAGGAGAAGGAGTTGAAGGAGGAAGAGAAGGAGAAGGAGGAGGAAGAAGATAAGAAGGAGGAAGAGGAGTGGGAGGAGGAGGAGAAGGCACACAGCTGGTAACATCCACTTGATTATTATGACGTAACTTTGAACATTGAGAGAGAGAGAGAGAGAGAGAGAGAGAGAGAGAGAGAGAGAGAGAGAGAGAGAGAGAGAGAGATAATATGAGTGAAAGAGAGAGAAAGAAGACAGACAGACAGACAGGCAGGCAGACAGACAGAGCAGACAGGAAGAGACAAAACCTACCCAACACCCCCCCCCCCAAAAAAAAATAATATAGCTCACCTATTATAATAAAATAATCAAAGTTTTTATTTTAATTTAATATTCCACAACCACCAATTTCGTATTAATAAATTAGAAAGTCCAAATGGGAGGTTCCAATTTCACGGATATTACCACAAACTAAATCATTCGTCTTCCTTATGACAAGTTTTTAAAAATAGAATAAAATTATTTCCTACATCAACTGGAAGAAAAAAAATTAAATACAAAATAAAATCGTGGGTTTGGTTAGGTTTGGTTAGGTTAGGTTTGGTTAGGTTAGGTTAGGTTAGGTTAGGTTAGGTTTGGTTAGGTTTGGTTAGGTTAGGTTTGGTTAGGTTAGGTTAGCAATCGATAATGTTTTTGTTCTTGTGCTTCATGTTATTTGTTTTACTTGTCACTTAAAGTTTGAATTATGGGCGTAAATGTGTTATTGTGTTTGTCATTATCTGTTTAGCTACCTGAGGTCCTGGGTTCGATATCCGGGCAGGGTGAATCAATGGTCAAGTTTCTTTACGCTATTTGCCTCTGTTCTACCTACCAGTAATTGAGAACCTTGATGTTAATCGATTTTAGGCTCGTGATCTGGGGGGGGGGGGGGGGGTAATGGTTAGGTTAGCCAGTGCAGTTAGCGAGTTGTCCGGTCTTTTTGGATTACTCCTTGACCCCTACCCACCCCCCCCCCACCCCTCCAGCTGTCCTACCCCACCTCAACCACCACCCCCCACCCCTCCAGCTGCCCTACCCCCCACCTCAACCACCACCCCCCACCCCTCCAGCTGCCCTACCCCCCACCTCAACCACCACCCACGCCCACCCACCGCTTCGACGCCCATCACACAACTTGGAGATGAACCACAGGTCGGTCTTTAGGTTAATCTAGTTTATGTTAGTCTTCTCAAAGTTGTTAAATTGTTAGCGTGGGTTAAACTTTTGGTCGTGATCTAGTTTACTCCAGGCATGAATGACCCGGGTTGTGCCTTTGTCGTTAATTTTTATTTATATATATTTTTTTTTGTCTTCTTTGTCTGTCTGTCTGTGTCTGTCTTTGTCTCTCTCTTTGTTTATGTTTTTAAATTTTATGTCTCTCGTGTTGTAATTATCTCTCTCTCTCTCTCTCTCTCTCTCTCTTTCTCTCTCTCAGATCGTTTTTTGTTTTCCATGTATAAAAACAGTTAACTGAAAACAAATGACAATCGGATTTTTCATTTCGCTTCACGCCAAAAAAGAAAAGAGAGTTGAACATATTTTAATTTATTTTTTGAGGGGATTGGTTGACCTACTTTACTCCATTTTGTTGTAGAATTGACAAAAGTTGGAGGAGAAGTAGGTATAGAGAAGAATTGATTGAATTATAAAGAGAGTTGAAGAAGAATCCAATGTATAAGGGATTGAATTTAGTCTTTCATAGTTCTGTCGTTTATAGTTTATTGTTAGGAGAAGTTTATATGCATTATAGATACACACACACACGCACACACACACAATATAACCCCAATCACTCTCCGTTTTGAGGTTAATGACCACTTACCTGAAAATACGAATATATAGAGGGTTTAATTTGACGCTATAAATCCAAAAGATAATAAAGTGAAGTGTATCAGCAACAAGTGAGAATCAGAGTACATTAAACGCGTCATTTAACTCTCTAATGAAACAATATGTCAAAACGTTAATTAATAATCTAATAAATAATATAAATCTATCATGGAAACTCATTTGGTTTTTATTACAACTTATTAAAATATCGTAAGGTAATAATAACGATAAATATATAAGGATGACTATATATATATAATGTAGTATTTGAAGTGACAGTAAGAACCATGGCTGGACTCTTGAGGCGTCTAGTGGTGGGTGTATGTGAGGAAGGGAAACTCACGTGTGATATAGAGTGATCGTACACCTAGCTATGGTCTCTAGCAGTTCATTATGGTGACTGAGAGGAGAATAATTGACCTGTTCTGAAGGCATGACCACCTATTTTTGGCTAATAGTAGAAAGACGACAAGAATAAAAAAAATAAAGTGGTTATTTCTTTAAAGTTCTTGTGTGAGTTGTTGGTACAATTATCTTAATGTCACAGGTATAAGAGCTCTAGTAATGCTGACGTAATAAACAGTTCATATAACTAATGTATCTTGTGGTGTAACTGTCAGATATATATTAAAAAAACAACTGTGCTTACTTATTTTTTTCTGGACTAATGATGAGTGAGGTATTATTGTTTCTAAATAAATATTGTTGTTATTTATCCATATTTTTTTTTAGTGTAGTTCATACCTTCCCTCACACACACACACAAGAACCCGTCCTCAACAACCACCAGTATAGTGTTCACTGGTCATTAAACTAACCCGAACAACAATAGAAAAGCTTTGCAATTTGGAGTACAAAAAAAATCCAATATGGTTTATATTGTGTCAGATCAGTGATACCTGCCAATCTTCTCAAATCTCTTGTATATTCCGTAACAACAACAACAACAACAACAACAACAACAATAACAACAACAAAAATAACAACAATATGGACGCCGGGTAAGGTTAGGTTAGGTTAGGTTAGGTGGGAAAAATGTTGCTCTGACCTTGAATACTTATTTCTGTATTTATGTTTTCTCTCTCTCTCTCTCTCTCTCTCTCTCTCTCTCTCTCTCTCTCTCTCTCTCTTTCTCTCTTTCTTCAGACCGTAAGAAGAGAGATAATGAGAGTGTGAGTAAGACCGGCCAACCAACGAAGCCTCAGAGAAATGTTCAGCTGTGTGGATTATATTTTACTTGAGTTTGGGTTATTGAAGAAGATGGAACTCGAGGGATAACGGCGATAAACGTATGACAAAGCGTAGGTAGAATAAGATAATAAACGGATAGAATGAGAAAAGACAAAGAAGATGGTGATTGTGAATGACTAGAATGAGTAGATGTAGAAGGAGATGAGGGATAGTGATGATAAATGTAAGAAAAAAGAGAGAGAGAGAGAGAGGAAATGAGATGGAGAGAAGGTATTAAGAAGAAAAAGAGAGAGGTAAGGGGAGATAGAGAGAGATAGAGGGAGGAGGGAGAGGAAAAGAAAGAAGGAGGGAAGAGGAAAATGTAAGTAAATAGAAACAGACAGAAAAAACAGGAAACAGATAAGGAAACATAGTGAGAATTTGTCATAATTTATCAATGAAAACATTATTCTTTACCTTGGTCTTTGGACTTATTCCTAGTTCCTCACCATATCTCCTACAAGACTAAGAGGACCTACTTCAGTAACTCACACAAATCCTACTCCTCTCCATAAAAGGATGACATGTAAATACCCAAATCCTACGAGTCAAAAATACCCAAAGGAACTCCAAGAAGAATAAGAATCCTTGAAATGAAATTAAATCAATAATCAAGTAAATCCTACAAATTCTAAGAGGATTTAACATTCAAATCCTTATCATTAAAAACCATCAACAAATTTAAATGAAAAATCCCCCCCACGACGTAGACGAATCCTACAGGAGGAAAAATCATAATTGACGTAAATCCTATACCTTCCCCCTCCTCAAGGATCTTCTCTAATTACACAAATCCTAGAATCCTCCTTCCTCTCCCTTTCCCTACTTCCTTAAAAGTGGCTGACAGATAATGTCCTAATCCTCAGAGAAAAAATCGTCGGACACCTTGACAGGATAAAGCTGAGGGAGGGAGGGATGGAGTGAGTGAGGGAGGGAGGGAGGGAGGGAGAGGAAGACCTGGGTGTCATAGATAGTGTAGGCTCTCTCTCTCTCTCTCTCTCTCTCTCTCTCTCTCTCTCTCTCTCTCTCCTGTCTGTCTGTATCTATGCACTCTTTAAGCTTCCTAATTATGTGTTAGTAGGTAAGGATTTAGAGGTGGCTTTAGGTGTGCTGGGGTGATGGTAGTGGTGGGGGGGAGGGGGGGGGGCGTTGCTAGTCGGTGGGGCTTAAGTTCGATGTGGTGGTATGGTGTGTATGGTGTGTATGGTGTGGTGGTGTAATATGGTGTGGTGTTATATCTGGTGTGTGTTCTGTGTTGAAGGTGTGTGTTGTGTGGTGACGTTGTGCTGTTTGGTGGTGGTGGTGGTAGTTGCAAGAATGGTCACTACGTCATTCGCCACTACAGTGAACGAGACAACAAGCTTTCCCTCGAAGCTTCGAACAGATAACATGAACCAGGAATGAATCGTCTAGGCGGGGTATAAAACTGGGTGTGTACAGTGGTGGAAAATCAGTAGAGCCGACCGGTAGACGAGAGGATAGACTGTCGCTGGAATGATAGACTGTCGCTGGAAGAATAGACTGTCGCTGGAAGAATAGACTGTCGCTGGAAGGATAAACTGTCGCTGGAAGAATAGACTGTCACGCGGGCCCTCCCCACACTGCCGTTTAGGTAAACTTATACGTATTGTTGTGATCAGCGTCCATACTAATTTATTAAGCTTACGGTTAGATATAAAGGTGTGAGGGAAGCTTAGGGAGGGACAGCCATTACTACTGTGCCTGGCTGCCGTATAGGGATGTGTATAGGTGGTGTGGTAAGATGGCAGATGATGATGAACTGCTGAATTGGTAATGAAGAGTTACTTGTTTGTGATGGTGGTGGTGTGTTGGAGGGAGTGGTGGTGGTGGTGATGGTTGCGGGTGTGTTGGAGGGAGTGGTGATAATATTAAATGAATGGGAAGAGCAGACGAAGGCTAAGAGAGATAGAAAGTCAGAAAGAAAGTAAGAAAGAGAGAAATCTGGGAGAGAAATTGTAGAGTGGTTACTTGAGGTCGGGGAAAGTTTCGTTAGCTCTCTTTCTCTCTCTCTCGCTTAAGTAAAAATCACTCTTCCTTTTGATCTTACTCCTCCTCCTCCTCCTTCTCTTCTCCTTCTCCTCCTCCACATCCCACATTCTCACCCTCTCCCAATGTAACCCAAGACAGTGATAAACCTCTTCCTTACTCCCCCCCCCCCCTCCTCTCCCTTCTCTCTCCCCCTCCTACCCCCTCTCCCCCTCCCTCCCCCCCCCTCCTCAAGACAATACTAAACCAGAAGAGCTAATTAAATTAAACCACTTTTATCTCACAAGTTCCTCACCTCACCTCGCCTACCCCCCTCCCCCCACCCCTTCTCCCCCCACCCCCTCCCCCCCCCCACCCCTAAAATGGTGCTCGACTCTTCTCTGTCATCCATCGGGTTTCTTTAGTCAAAAGATTTAAATATATTATCTTCACTGTACTCGTCTTCCTCCTTCCAGCTTTAACCTGTCTTCATATCTCCCTGTCTTTATCACGTTATCTTGTTTATGTCGTGTCGTCGTGTTGTTTGTGTGTCTGTTTATTGTTCTTATGTGTAGTTATTTTTTTTTGTAGGGGAGATGTTTGTATCTTTAAGATTTTGTCTTTTTCTAGAACTCAATTTTTTTATATATAATAAATGGGGGATTCTAACCTTACCTAACTTAACCTAACGTAAAACGAACCAACCCAAACCTAACCTAACCGAACTGAACCTAACACAAATTTAACCTAATCTAACCTAACACAACCAAGCACACTCAAGCGTTAACCTAACCTAACCTAACCTAAGCCCAAACAAACATAACTGAACACAAAACTTAACACAGAATGAACTTTTAACACTGGTGAGAAAAAGTTCAAATTGTTCTTGTACTCTCCAACCCTGTTACAAAGGTTGAGGAGGCTGGAGGTATATAACTGGCCATTGTGGGTCAAGTTATGGTAGGAACTGTAGAGGTTACTGAACACCGATTGTTTACTGTGGCTGTGGAGGAGAGAGAGAGAGAGAGAGAGAGAGAGAGAGAGAGAGAGAGAGAGAGAGAGAGAGAGAGAGAGAGAGAGAGAGAGAGAGAGAGAGAGAGAGAGAGAGAGAGAGAGCACAACAGTAAAAGATTCACTGAAATTGCTTTTTTCTTTTCACGTAATATTGTTGGGTCTACTAAAGGCTGATGTGTCATGAATCATTGCTGACTGTAGCACACACACACACACACACACACACACACACACCAATTCCCAGCACTCTCCCTCCCTCACACACACACACACATCACCACCACTATCCAATCACACTGGTGTACCGAATCACAGAAGGAAATAATAAGAACTAGCTGTTATCGTCGCCTCTTGTACAATAACAACGTCTTTCCCATTTCCGTGTGTCTATTAATATATGAGAATTGATTACGCTATTACCGACCAACATCAATTGCATGTAGGAATATTGTTGCAAGATAGAAGACTTTACCTATGTAGTATTTAGCCATTAATTGCAAGAAATATTAATATGTGGATAAGTTTTGCATATAGATGGCAATAACTGACTAGTATTACCTATAGATAAATATCAGTTGCACGGAAGATTATCATGGCAAATACAATAGTTACGTATATAAGAATTATTTGATATTACCGCAACGAAGATGAATGTTTGTGAGAATTTTTGTATCTATGAAATAATACATAACCCCAGAGGCCATTTTGGTATATAATTAATGTAAATAATAGGGGAAAAAGTGAGAATTTCTATGGATATTTAGCCCATAGACGATGATAGAGTACGCCATTAGTGAAATGCATTACACACACACACACACACACAGACACAGACACACACACACACACACACAGACACACACACACACACACACACACATTAGTTTAATAGAACAAATAGCTAGATATTGAAAAAATCTGTCCTTTTTCCACTCATGTTAAGTGTCTTTACTAATATAAAAAGTGAGCTAGCTTTAAAAACACACATTACTCAAACTCTTTCCCAAATACATACAAATACTTTAATACCTCCACTTACGTAAAGCCATCCGATAACGAATGAAAGTTATTGAAATTTCTACCAATTTTTATTTATTTTTTACTTATTTTCACTATTTCAATTTATTAGAGAAAGTAAACTAACTCTTAAGTACCACAACTTACCTGTCCAACTTACCTGACATTTTTGCTTTTTTTTCACTAATCTTCACTCATTTCCACTAATAAAAAAGTGAACTAGCTCTAAAAAAAAAAAAACACACACATGAAAATTATTGTCGCTTTTTATTCACTCATATTCACTATCTTTATCGATTAGAAAAAGTGAGTTAGCTCTAAAAGAAACGTTCATCAGTTAATTGACTGTGTAACAATAGGGACCTTAGCCACACGATGCGTAATGATCTACCTGGAGTATAATGAGTTAATTACACCTGTCGTTATTGGTGTAATTATATACCTAGATAATAAAGTGAAACAGTGAAGAAAAATAAGAAATGAGAGAGAGAGAGAGAGAGAGAGAGAGAGAGAGAGAGAGAGAGAGAGAGAGAGAGAGAGAGAGAGAGAGAGAGAGTGCTTTGGGGTCTGCGGCATTTCCTTATAGGTATAACGACCTGACCATAATTAATCTCAGGTGTGCATGTGTGTGTGTGTGTGTGTGTGTGTGTGTGTACTTCAAATACCATCATTTACATATATCTCTTACGTGTGTATCAACATATGATCTTGTCACTATAAACCTAATGTCTGTCTGTTAGTCCGTATATCTGTCTGTCTTTCTCTGTATGTCTGTCTGTCATCTAGCCAGCGTAACCTAGACCATCTCACCATCTCTAAGTGTCTGTCTGTATCTGTGAATCACCGTGTTTAAATGTTTCTTATGTCTGTTTGTCTGTGAGTCAATACATCTTAATGGCTGTCTGTCTATTTGAATCAGCGTGTTGAAGTGTGTGTCTTATCAACAAGCAGCATCACTAGGGTGGTTCACCATCATTCACCATCACTATCACTCACCATCACTCATCAACACTCACCAACACTCACCACCACTCACTAACACTCACCATCACCATCACTCACCAACACTCACCATCACTCACCATCACCATCACTCACCATTACTCACCAACACTCACCATCACCCACCATCACCATCACTCACCAACACTCACAATCACCAACACTCACCATCACTCACCATCACCAACACTCACCATCACCATCACTCACCAACACTCACCATCACTCACCATCACCATCACTCACCAACACTCACCATCACCATCACTCACCATCACCATCACTCACCAACACTCACCATCACTCACCAACACTCACCATCACTCACCATCACCATCACTCACCAACACTCACCATCACCATCACTCACCATCACCATCACTCACCAACACTCACCATCACCATCACTCACCATCACCATCACCATCACCATCACCATCACTCACCATCACTCACCATCGCCAACACTCACCATCACCAACACTCACCATCACCAACACTCACCATCACTCACCATCACCATCACTCACCATCACTCACCATCACCATCACTCACCAACACTCACCATCACCATCACTCACCATCACTCACCATCACCACACTCACCATCACTCACCATCACCATCACTCACCATCACTCACCAAGGCGGCTTCTGGTGGTAATTGGGCAGAGTAACATTAAGATGAGCTGTGGATCTTGGCCCCAGAGATCAAGACCAACCCATGATAATGATGCTTTGGTGATTATCTTCTGAGGGTGGCTGGCAGGGTGGGTGGCTGAGTGGGTGGCAGGGTGGGTGGGTGGGTGGCAGGGTGGGTGGTTGAGTGGTGTGGCAGGGTGGGTGGGTGGGTGGCTGGCTGAGTGGTGTGGCAGAGTGGGTGGGTGGGTGGCTGGCTGAGTGGTGTGGCAGGGTGGGTGGGTGGGTGGGTGGCTGAGTGGTGTGGCAGGACGGGTGCGTGGGTGGCTGGCTGAGTGGTGTGGCAGGGTGGGTAGGTATGTGGGTGGGTGGCAGGGTGGGTGGTTAAGTGGTGTGGCAGGATGGTTGGGTGTGTGGGGGTGGGTGGGTGGGTGGTTGAGTGGTGTGGCAGGATGGTTGGGTGTGTGGGGGTGGGTGGGTGGGTGGCTAAGTGGTGTGGCAGGGTGGGTGGGTGGCTGGCTGAGTGGTGTGGCAGGGTGGGTTGGTGGGTGGCTGGCTGAGTGGTGTGGCAGGGTGGGTGGTAGAGTGGATGGCACGCGGTAATTGGCAGGGAAAGAAAGGAGGAATTAAGAGGAAGGGGAGAGAGGTAAGTGAGAGAAGGAAAGAGACAAACAGAGAGGGAGGAAATTGTGGAAGAGAGGACGGCAAGGAAGGAGAGAGGGATAGTAGGAGGATGAGAGGGAAGCAGGGATAAATAGAGAGAGAGAGAGAGAGAGAGAGAGAGAGAGAGAGAGAGAGAAAGGGGAGGAGGGGGGGGGACAGCGTTAACAGTGATACGAGGAATAATTTAATAAATATGGTAATGAAACAGAATCATACTTAATTGGCTTAAATCACTTTATGGCGGCGTTTGTAAAATTACCTTTTGACTGTGTGACAAATATCTCTAACGTTATTAAAAGCTCAATTTTTTTTTATTTTCTCTCTCTCTCTCTCTCTCTCTCTCTCTCTCTCTCTCTCTCATTCTGTCTATTTGTCCTATTGTTTGTCTATATTTCTCTCTGTCTGTCTATCTATATTTGCCTCTTTCTACTTGTATACACACACACACACACACACACACACACACACACACACACACACACACACACACACACACACACACACCACGTCTGTCTCTATATAAAATTAAAGTAAAGTATGAGATGTAAAAGTGTAAAAGAAACAGATAAACAGAGATAGACAGAATTAGAGAAACAGACAGTGGGTGAGAGAGAGACAGACAGACAGACAGAATTGTTCCCACTGACCAACCCGTCAAAACACAACACCGACCCACAAAATATACAAGTGTGCCTGATCCATCGTCCACTTTATCCCACATTTATATTCAAATACCAAACATTTATTCAGAAACAAGACTACAGGTAGGGTGACCCATCATCATACTGCCTCACACTCTCTCACGGTTTATGATATGTTTGGTTACTCGGTGTTAAGAGGTGACACTCATAGGTGGTGACACTTATTGGTGGTGACACTTATTGGTGGTGACACTCACAATGAGTGTAGTGTGCTGAGGGAGTCACGTCCATTTGTATTAGTTACCTGCCTACATGAGTTTTACCACTATCACCACCACTACCACTCTCACCACCACTACCACTATCACCACCACTCCCACCACCACCACCATACCACTACCACTATCACCACCACTCCCACCACCACCACTACCACTATCACCACCACCACCACCACCACCACCACCACTACCACTCCCACCACCACCACCACTATCACCACCATTCAGCATCATGACTACAGTACTATTTCTCTCTCTGTACTCCCCTCCTCCTTTTCCTCTTTCTCCTCTTCCTCTTCCTCCTTTTCCTCCTCCACCTTGTCCTTCTCCTCCTCTTTCTCTCTATTACCGAGGCTTGAAGGTGGTAATCGCTGTGTCATCACAACTACAGGCAGAGTTTATAAAGAACCAACACGGGAAGTCAGAACACGGATTACGAGCATCTCACTGCCGAATTCCGTGATAACCGAATTTCTTGGTTTTCGATTTCCGTGATAACCGAATTTCTTGGCTATCGAAATCCATGATAACCGAATTTCTTGGCTATCGAAATCCGTGATAACCGTAGTTCTTGATAAACGAATTCAATGATTATTTATCGAAATCCATACGACCGAATTATTTAATAATCATCGAATTTCCTGATAACCGAATTCCGTGGTAACCGACTTCGTGTGTGTTGCTGTGAGACTCCTCGGCTGGCGGGCGCGAGGAATTTCAATACAAGCGAGAACAAGAGATTAGCATGCAGTAAGAGGATTAATTGGCTAATCACGACACATGATCTGTGATTAGACTCAAGTTACGGGTCTCTCGGGGGCTTAAACCGAAGCCATATTGCGGATTGGTGATTAGAAACGCGGAGTAATAGCGTAAACGAGAGTTTGTCTGGCGATTGAGTAACTTACTTGAAATCCGCAATACTCCCAGATTAACCATACTTAGAGTAAGATCCTTGAAGGAACATCTGCCTTGGAGTAGCTACTTAAAGGACGACCATAATATTTCTGATTGGAGCTGGTAATCTTGTGAGTCTCTCTCCTTGGGGGGGGGGGTGAGGTGGGGTAAGGGAGGCGGGGGGGATGAGGTGGGGTAAGGGAGGGGGGGATTAGCCGTTCTTGAGGAGGGACGTTAGAGAAGCATAGTGTTATTGATTGGGTGATTGAGGCGCCTGTGGTTTCATCAGGTAATAGGCTGGGCTTTAAACACCTCTCCTTAAGTTAAAAACCTTCAATTCTTCGGGATTGTGAACTGATAATGGCGAGTCGTTTGTTATGGTGGGGTGACAGTCAGGCTGGTGTGAAGGTAGGTAAGGATTTTTGGGTCATTTTGAGGAGATTTTTATTTTATTTTTTTACTTTTATTTCGTAGTTTTGGGTGAGGTTCGTGTGAGTACTGGTTTTTGGGTTAGTTTGAGGTGACTTGTTGTCTTATTTGGTTTATAAACGAAAAAAAATTAACATAAAAGTGATAAGATATGAATGATGTAGATACGGAGAGAGAGATATAAGGAAGAAGGAATGAAGTAATAAAGACAGAAACGTAAACAGAGAAAGAGATATAAGAAAGAAAAAATTAAGACTGAAACTTAGAGAGAGAGATAGAAAGATGAGGAAGAAGGAGTTAAGCAAACGGAGAGAGAGAGAGAGAGAGAGAGAGAGAGAGAGAGAGAGAGAGAGAGAGAGAGAGAGAGAGAGAGAGAGAGAGAGAGACTGGTGTAATTATACTTCATGGTAAGGTGGTCGGGGGTGATGGCCGCTACTCACCTCCCACACTTTTCTATCTCTCAAACGAAATCGAAATTCATGAGTTGTGTCCAATAATTAAAGTGGTCCTCAACTTTGGTTTTAAAACTTCCAAATTGAAAAACGACATTTGTAAAGTAGGAGAGAGTCTGCTGCTTGATTACTTCTGACGGGTGCAAAATATCGTATATTTTCTCATTAGTCAATACGGCAAAAATAATCCCTAATTATTCCTAATATTCATCCTGGTGTATTTTAAGTAACTTATTAATAAGAAAGAAGCCAATTTAAAAATCAATTACTAAGTTTAATAAATTTATCTGTTGAATTATATAATATTAATCGTGTTTACCAGTTTCTTGATTACTGATGGGATTTTATTTATTTTTTTTTCACTTTCATTCGTTCAATTTTGCTTCGCCTCACCGTGGGCGACCCTGTGTCTGAGGCTTAACACGAGATATTACTTTCTTATTTCGAGAACACTTTTATGTGACGTGTGCGTGTGTGTGTGTGTGTTAATCTATTTGTGGATCGCATTCCAGGGTAATGGTTAGCCAGTGCAGTTGACGAGTTGTCCGGTCTTCTCGGACTATTCCTTGACACTGAGTCATGCAACTCGTTAACTCAGGGTGTCGTTGCTGTGTTGGCCACAGCTTCTACACCTTAAACAATTCACGCCAAGGTGGCCCTATGACTGGCCATCCTCGTTGCACGAGGGCCACCCATTATTATTATTATTATGTGTGTAAGAAACAAAGTAATTCAATTTGGTCACATAAGGTCAGTGTACCCTGGCCCCCCAAGGACCTCCTGTTGTGCCAAGATGTATGTGGTGAAGATAACTCCCCACCCTCCATCACCTCTCTCCCACTTCCACACCCCACGTCACCCCTCCACTCCCCTCCACACTACACCACCCCTCCATCCCCTTCACCCTACACCACCCCTCCATCAACCTCCACCCAATACCACCCACCACTCTCCAGGTGTTGTGATAAGAGATTAGATCGACCACACCCCTCCTCCACCACACTAAGTCTCTCCACTGGACGTCACCACTAATACTGGAGTCACTGTTTTAGGATTTTCAGTAATATATATATATATATATATATATATATATATATATATATATATATATATATATATATATATATATTTATATATATACAGTGGGGTATGCTATAACGAATCTAATTGGTTCTAGAACCTTGTTCGTTATAGCATTCGTTCGTTATAGGATTAATCCGTTCCAGGCCCCCAAATACAACCACTTAACACTGAAAAATTTCTGTGGAAATTGTAAAAAATACGGTACTTTATCTTACCTTAGTGTTGTTCAGTATACAGGACAGGAGGCAGAGGGGGAGGGGGGAGGAGAGAATTATGGAGAAGAGGTGGAAGGAGAGGAGTCATCCTTCCTAGCCCTCTTTGGTGACTGTCTTACAGGCACTTTGTCTGTTTATATAATTTCTTTCTTAGTTTTAAGGGTTATTAGCTTTCTCACTCGCTTTTGACGATTCAGTGTTATAATTGTACACTTGTATAACAAAATAGTTATAAAAATAACACGAATTTCCACATCAAAAGACGAAATTTCAACAAGTTCAGTGGATCACTGACTACACAATGAACCAAGATGGCGCCCGACGCTCTTGCTGTGAGTCGCCGTGCAACAATATTCATGCGCCAGACGAAATAGTCCCGTATTCATCCGCGTTCGTTGTAGGAGTTGTGTTCCTTATAGCATTCTCAATTTGATAGGTAAAACCGTTCGTTATAGGAATATTCGTTATATATATATATGTATATATATATATATATGCAAGTAAATCACTGTAGGTTATCAGCATATATATATATATATATATATATATATATATATATATATATATATATATATATATATATATATATATATATATATATATATATACTTACTGTATTCTGTGCGTGTGTGTGTGTGTATTCCTCATCTATTTAAGATAGATGAAATTTGGAAGGGAGGTGCAGGTGGTCTAGGTCCCTGAGTGACTCTAGGGGATGATCTTGCACTTTCTGGTGCCCCTCCACCCGGGTGAAACATGGTCGGTAACTCAGCTAGTTATTTATAAGTTCACATGAATACTGTCTCCTCTGGCCCCCTAGTGTCATCGTGTCATCAGTTATTTGTTTATTCTGTGACAACAAGAGATACAGGACAGTCACTGTCCTCGAGCAGCAGGTGGGAGGATCGCTAGCCAAGTATGCAGCTGGCACTATCCCTCTGGCCCTCTACGCTGCAGCACTACTGGCAATCCCCCTCTGGCCCTCTATGCTGCAGCACTACTGGCACTCCCCTCTGGCCCTCTACGCTGCAGCACTACTGGCAATCCCCCTCTGGCCCTCTACGCTGCAGCACTACTGGCACTCCCCTCTGGCCCTCTACGCTGCAGCACTACTGGCACTCCCCCTCTGGCCCTCTACGCTGCAGCACTACTGGCACCCCCTCTGGCCCGCTACACTGAGGCACTACTGGCACTCCCCCTCTGGCCCGCTACACTGAGGCACTACTGGCACTCCCTCTCTGGCCCGCTACACTGTGGCACTGCTGGCACTCCCCTCTGGCCCACTACACTGAGGCAACAACCTTTACAGTACAAGGAAGTGCCACGCTAACATACAGTACAGACTCGGGGCGAAGAGGAAGAAGCAAATCAGAGAGAACAGACGGACAGATGTGAAGTGTTTGAGAGCTACTGTATATATGGGATGTGGGGTGAAGAGGGTCATAAACACAACAGAAACCAGGCGATATGGAGGTGAAATAAGGGGATGATGAGAAGGAGAGAGAGAGAGATAACAAAACGATGGATATAAGATAATGGGATAAATGATGCACTAGATATAAGGAAGATGGACATACAGGAAGTGTGTGTGTGTGTGTGTGTGTGTGTGTGTGTGTGTGTGGCGTTGAGTTGTTTACGGGATGGGAGTGTGGTGGGAGGTCCTGGTTTAGGGGATCGAGGTTGAGGGGGTCGTGGTGTGAGGGGTCGTGGTGAGGGGGTCGTGGTGTGAGGGGGTCGTGGTGAGGGGGTCGTGATAGGGGGGGTCGTGGTAGGGGGGTCGTAGTGGGGGGTCATGGTTGTGGGGATCGTTTATTTATCGTGACTTCACCTTTATGTATCGTGACGCCACCTATTCCTTTCAACATCGGTCTTATTATTACCAGTGATTTGTCACCACCCAGGAAGCGTCAGCGAGGCGGAGACAATCGCAATAATTGGAAGAAATCACCTGGGAGACACAGAGTAGCCTGGGAGATACAATCACCTGAAGGAGAAACAATCACGTGAGGGAGATACAATCACCTGAAGGAGATACAAACACCTTAAGGAGAAACAATCACGTGAGGGAAACAAATTCATCTGGGAATTGCCTGAACTATATAAAAATAACCACAACTATTGCTATCTTTTGGTGATTGAAACTGTATGTATTACCCTTATATTCAACGTTACTCCTACGATCCTACATCTCTAAGGGCACGTTGGTCTGCTGGCGTCTCTCTGTAGCTGACGTTCTGCACCACCGGGCCTCGAACCCCGCACTGATCAATCCATTTGGTCACCAGTCACTAAGGTCGAATCTCGTTAAGTGTATGTTAATCTACGTTGTGTAAATATTATTCTTGTTGTGTCATTATCGTAAACATAGCCTGGGGAGGGGCGGGGAGGGGAGGGGAGGGAGAGGGGAGGGGAGGAGAAGTTACTGGACCTCCCTCCCCCCCTGATGGCATTCCAACCTTCCCAGCTCCGCCTCAGCTCCGACAAGTCTGATAACTTCATTTAGCTTATATCATTATGGTACCGTAACTTAATAATCATAGCGTCTCGCCCAAACGCTGTCTGGTATTCTAATTTCATTGAATATATATTCTAGTCCATTAGAGAAAATATCCAGGGTGTTGTGTAGCCGCGCCTGGGTGAAGTCTACCGTGATGGGGCTACAGACTAAAAAAAAAACCAAGTAAAAGAAACGAAAAAAAAATAGCCTGGAAAAGTTATGAGAGGAGCAAATAGCCTCCACCACACACCATCTTTCTAACTTTGTTTAATATGTATCAGTTTTGGTCCGTCTCTCTCACCTCCTCCCCCACAAACACCATCATTCACACATTTTCTACAACCTGTAAAACCTGAACACAAAAATAAAACAATTAGTGAGCTCTTAGCCGCCGAAATAAAAGTCTTGAGCTTCGGAACTTGTGAGACACTTCCAAAACTTGGTGTGACATGAAATCTTTCTATCCTAAACACCTCCATCAGCGTCCTGCTTTTTGGAAAGTTAAATACAGCGTCGTAAAAGCTAAAAAGAGAAGAGAAAATAATTAGTGGCTCTTGCCAGAACTCCGGAATGACGGGAAGTGAAGCAGAGGTCAAAGTGGTTCGAACAACTTGTGAAACACATCCGGAACTTTAGCTCTCGATTCAACTCGCAGATCACTAAGAATTTTTGTTGTTGCTGGTGTTGAAGGGGGAGGGGGGTGACAAGGCTCTTCCTCCTTCTATTATAAGGGTTTTGATTGGCTGTTCGTACAACATCCGCCTGACTACTGAGAGTAACGCCAGAGGGAGTCAATCCTTACATCGTGGTCATAATATATCGTTACTCTCCTTCATCTGATTATGAGCTTCACTGACAACTACTCCATATCCTAAACGATCAGCCACTATACAAATCGTGCATCAAATCACTTCATCTTACGAAAAAACATATTCAAGGAGCTGTAAAATTAAGGTGAACGTAGGTCAAGTGAGCGTCAAGGCCTCTCTAGCTCGTTGGTGGAATAAAAAGATATGTTCACCTTTTAACCTTTACTACTAGGATGAAATAATCCGGAAATAACAACAAGAAAAATATGGTGGTGGTGGTGGTGGTGGTGGCGGTGGAGGTGGTGGTAGCGGTGGTGGTGGTGATGGTGTCAGTGGCGGTGGAGGTGGAGGTGGTGGTGGTGGCGGTGGTGATGGTGGTAGCGGTGGTGGTGGTGATGGTGTCAGTGGCGGTGGTAGTGGTGGTGGTGGTGGCGGTGGCAGTGGCGGTGGTAGTGGTGGTGGTGGCGGTGGTAGTGGCGGTGGTAGTGGTGGAGGAGAGTTAAAAAGAGATGCTCCTGGTGACCTTTTCTTGTACTGCTGGGTCAATATTTCTTAATATAGGTTAACCTGATGTTTACCTTAGCTTGAGGACTATCGTGACGGGGGAGGGGGGCTAGGTAGGCTGCACGTCTCTCTCTCTCTCAGTTATCATCAACAAAATACTCTCAGGAGGTCTATTCATAAAGGAGACTTACTACATAACACTGCTATAACTTGTGTCTGCTGTACCATAAACCCCTGATACAACACAACTAGTTTAGGTTAGGAGTAACACACACACACACACACACACACACACTGCCCACTATACCAACGTGCACATAAAATCGTTCACTATGCTATAAGGAAGTATATCACATATCACAACCTCACAGAAACTGCAACACACATCACAACCCCCCAAAAGCTTAACCATCACATCACAACCCACCAAAAGCTTAACCATCACATCACAACCCCCCAAAAGCTTAACCCTCACATCACAACCCCCCCCCCCCCCAAAGCTTAACTCTCACTCCTGAATATAAAGTTCCTACGACACTTCTGGAAACTTGTAATCACGTCTGCATCGTCGTCTGGCCTGAGAGGAAGGACCATTTGACACAACTTGACTTTATGGGTGATACGCTCCTTCACCGATCAAGGGACTTAGGGCCTTAGGGACAGTTGACGTTTGGGTCTATCTTGTCGTCTTAAGTAGGTCTCTCCTGGACTAAGGGAAGCTTGTTTATGAGGCCGTGGTGCGGGGAAGTTTGGGGGGGGGGGGGGTAATTTCCCTAGGTGGATGACAGATAGATAGATAGATAGAACTTGTATATTTATTACATTCCTCCTATATAGTTGCTTTCTTGCGTACAAAGTGTGTATGTGTGTGTGTGTGTGTGTGTGTGTGTGTGTGTATGTGTGTGTGTCTGTGTGTGTGTGGTTGTGATGACTTTTGATGAGGCGATCATCAGTACATCCTGTCTCTTACTGCGGCCTCACTCACACTACCCAGCCACTCACTCTCACCCACACACTCACCCACACACTCACCCACACACTTACCCACCCACCTACTGTGACCCATATTACCCACCCACCCATACTCTCCCATCCACCTACATCACCCACCTATTCCCCCCCCCCTCCTGATCCTCCCAGTCTCACTCACATCAGCTAATCTCCCTCACTCAATCTCCCTCACTCAATCTCCCCCCCATCCCCCCTCCCTCCCTCACACCCAATAATGCGACTGTTAAAACGATGTTAACAAGGAAAAATTAACCAAATATATGACCTAATTAACATTCTATCTCTTATATCATATGACCATTGTACACATACACGTCCCAAAACATAATAATGCCATCGTTCATTATGTTGCCCAGGAGGTATTGTTGACATGGACTTAATGTTATTGACTATCACATTATTGAAGGTTCACTCATTCCGGATAGGTCTTTGGTCTCATAAGGTCTCTGTTGTAAGGGATATTAAGGTGTACCAGGATACTAAAGAGAGTTGTATTAACATGCTATACACTATTATCTTACCTATAGAGTTACGTTAATTCATAGACAGCAAAAGAAAAGGTTAAAAATGAAAGAGGAGTTCGACAAGGTGGTTCTATTTGACCAACGTTCTTTACGGCGGCCTTGTAAATTATTAAGTCAGGTACAGTTTAGATATCAAAGGCGTCTATTGTATCACCTCTTTCCTAACAACGAATATAATTTTTCCTTCAACTCAGCAGGAATAGAAATACGAATATAAGAGATAAATAAACGAAATAAAAGAAGATTTAAAATAACTGGAACCTAAACAGATTTCCATATTCTCACCCAGTAGAGGTCGACCACCATCACCACACACCTTCCATCAGCCAGAGCTCATGACTTCTCGGTTCAGTTTCCATCCAATAGAACCTAACTACAGTGTTATACTCGGGCCTAACAGTGTTTTATTTTTACCATTTATAACCTTCACCAGTCTCACTAGTTTGATCTCACCGCGTGTTCTTTATACCAGTAAGTGTTGTCGATAAGTGAAAATCAAAATGGCATCCTATATAAGGCAATCTCTTGAGCTCAGTCGTATTATCCAGTTCAACACCAATGAAAAAAAGTCTCATTTAATACGATAGTCTTATTAAGTCTTATTAAAGTACGACATTTATCACGTTCACTGTACACCAGTTGAGGGATCATATTAAGACATAAATTCTCAAAGGGTCGTAACTGGAAACATATCAACGAGGATTTTACTGAATAATCGTAGTTAAAACACGACATTAACACTTAAACATGGTCTTTAAACTGTGCTGAGACTCGACCTTAAATAGAAAGAACTAGACCACTGATTTCACCTTATTTAAATCCTGTGAGATGTTGTCGGATGAGATTTTTATCGTGGGATTTTGTATATTAAGATTTTTGTAATTGTATTTTATGGGAAAGGTTCTGCTAGGTGTTTTGTATCGATACATTTTGTCTTCTGGAATTTTACAGGGTGGAAAATTGTCTCCTGGGATTTGTTCAGTAGGTATTGTCCACTGGGATTTGTTCAGTAGGTATTGTCCGCTGGGATTTGTTCAGTAGGTATTGTCCACTGGGATTTTCTTTGGTAATATTTTGTCGTGTGTGATTTTTGTCCTATGACGTACGGTATATTTTTGTATTGATGTTTAGAGTAGCGTGTGGCAGAGAGCACGTATGGAGGTTGTGTGCTTACATAGGGAAGGAGGGAAGGAAATCACTCACTGGCAAGGCATCTCCCTCACCCCCCCCTTCCCCTCCCCTCACCCCCTCTCCCTCCCCTGCCCCCTCCACCCTTCTCCCCTCCTTCCAGTTGCTCTAAGGGGGAAGGAGGGAGGTGGGGGGAGGGGGGGGTTCCTTCTTCAATTTCTTACGGATGTTTACTTCTTCTTTCTTCTTTCTTCTTTCTTCTTTCTTATTTCTTCTTCTTCTTCTTCTTCTTCTTCTTCTTCTTCTTCTTCTGTCTAACAATTATCCTCATTTATCCTTCTTCTTCTTTCCACTTGTATCTCTCTTCTTTCTCTTTGATAAAATTAAAGATTTTCCGGGATGTCCATAAGATAAACAGACAGACGGGCAAAAAAAACCTCATAAGACATGTAAACAAAAACAAACAAACAAACACAAACATCCACAAGAACATGTAAACAAAAACAAACAAGAAAACCCACAAGACAAGTAAATAAACTGATAAATAAACACAAACATTCACAAGAACATGTAAACAAAGACAGACAAACAAACACAAACATCCACAAGAACATGTAAACAAAAACAAACAAGAAAACCCACAAGACAAATGAACAAACAGACAAACAAAAATTCTCACAAGACAACAGACAAAAAACAAACACAAAACCTCACAAAACAAACAAAAACAAGAAAACACCTGGTAGCATTGAGTTTATTTCCATGATGAATATTTCAATAAATTTCAAGATCCATCCCACTAATGGCTCCTCCTCCTCCTCCCCCTCCTTCCCCTCCTCTTCTTCCCCCTCCTCTTCCTCCTAATCCTCCTCCTGGCCAAAACGAAAAAGAAAAAGAGGAAAAAGAAATCACTAATAAAAGTTCCCTGCTTGTATGCCTTCCAATGCTATGTACTGTGGTGAAAAATGCAGAATATTTCATCCATATAGACTGGGTTTGGTGTGCACGATTAATTAGTCCGTGTATGAGGTGTGCACGATTAATTAGCCCGTGTATGAGGTGTGCACGATTAATTAGCCCGTGTATGAGGTGTGCACGATTAATTAGCCCGTGTATGAGGTGTGCACGATTAATTAGCCCGTGTATGAGGTGTGCACGATTAATTAGCCCGTGTATGAGGTGTGCACGATTAATTAGCCCGTGTATGAGGTGTGCACGATTAAATAGCCTCAGATAGGTTATGAGTGTATGGGAAGTGAAGGTATTGATCAATGTTCCGTGAGTGTTTGGTATGACTGAGAGACATTCCTGACCATGGTAGGGCTACATGTTACCTGTTACCTGTTACTTGTTATATGTCATCTGTTACCTGTTATTTGTTACCTCTTATCTGTTACCTGTTATATGTTACCTGTTACCTGTTATCTTCGTACCTTCACAATAATGTACTTTATAGTTTACTCCCCTTGTAAGAAAAAAAAATTCCTTCCAAACACCAACTTTCCTACACATGAACTTGATTAAACAATGAATAATTATTGTGGGAACCTCAGCTGTTGTCTCAGATGACCACGAGGAGATCAGAGCGTCACTTGACTCTATACAACAAAACACTTAGTCACAGTATCTTGGAACCTATAACAATGATTCATAAGTCTTTGGATAATTAACTAAACAAAAATACAAATATTAATTATATAAAAAGTGATAAGGTATATATAATTAATATAATGTAACTGATAATAATGAGCATTTAGCCTAACCTAATCTAACCTAATCTAACAGACAATGAAAAAATAATTAATAAATTCTAGATGGTATTTTTGTATAACAGAATTTTTCGTAAGCAATACTAAAGAAAGAAACGAGAGAGTGAACAACAAACACACAGATAAACTCAGAGTAATGACGTCAATGCAATCAGCAGAAACAACTGCGGATGTTCGTGGAGAAAATAATCATATCCGAGAGGTGGACGAGGCAATCCTTCCACACGCCTGAAGATAAAAGAAACCGCGAGAAGAATGACCCCCCAAAACAATCGAAGGAGCACTTTACCTTGCAGGAAGAGAGCCATCACCACCGTCCAGGCCTGCAAACACCGTCTCCTCAACGTCATGTTATCTTCCTCTACTGCCAGCAAAACCCTATTTGGAGACGTGTATTATTATCTCCTTGACGATGCTTGGAGTTTTGTGTGTGTGTCTCTCTCTCTGAAGGTCCGCCCTCCCTCCAACAGCTTAGGTGGAGGGCTTTTAGGGGAACCTGATGTAGGCTTTTGGGGGATTTCTGGATGTCTTTTTTTTTTTAATTAGGAACGTCTGGGTGATTGTTAAGGAGCCTTTTAAAAACCCGAGGATCCTTTGGAGACCTTCTGGAGGCCCTCTGGTGAGCTTCTGCAGGCCCCCTGGAGAGATTTTGGAGGCTCTTTGATGACTTATTATAATTCCTATAGAGTAACTTATCAGAGAAGTCGTTTGGAGACCTACAGACTATCTGGAAACTTAACAATATATCCCAAATGTTCCTGAAACCGCGCCACCGACGGCCAAGAACAGGACTCCTTCCTTCCTTCCCTCCTTCCTTCCTTTCTTTTCCAGTTCCCCCGGTGGACTCTGTTTACGTTGTCATGGGTGGCGGGAGACAGACTGGAGGCAGCACACCCATGCTCAGCTCATCACACTTCCAGATTTTTGCGTCGAATAAAACTTTTGTTACCGCGACAGGTCTACAACAGTTTCTGGCTAATGACATTTGTGCCTTTTGGTCATATTAGCCAAAAAGAAAAAAAATAATTATATCTGATTTACAGTAAAGGGACAAATTGACGGTTAGCTTTCATAAAGAATTCCATCGTTTAAGAATATTTCCTGGTCTATTTGTATACAGGTAGAACTAATCCACTCGGTTAGTGATCCCGTTAGAGATAAGGGAAACAACGTCTGTCATTGGCGGTGGTGAAAGGTAAACATTGAGGTCCACGCCGGAGTGAGTTCAGTGATCCAGCCTGGAACGGGAGAGCGCGCTAGACCCTCCTCTTGCTGTCGAGTCCGGCGGGATACTGACGACTTACTCTACCACTACCACCACCAGGCACTCCTCTAGGGGGGAGGGGGGGGGGTGCAAGACGTGGGTGCCAGGCACTCAGACACAGCCGCTGTCGACGACGGGAAGAAGAGTGAAAAGTAGATTGTACGTGGTGGACGGTGCCTCGGCTTGATGGTGTCCTTGCCTGCAGTTACTCGCGTACGTGTTGAGGGAGAGAGATAAAGACGGAGAGAGAGAGAGAGTTAAAGATAGAGAGTGACAAAAACATAATTAGAGAGAGAAGAAGGTGGAAATTAGAGACTGATAGAAACATAAATAGAAATATAGGCAGAGAGAGAGAGAGAGAGAGAGAGAGAGAGAGAGAGAGAGAGAGAGAGATACTGGTGTTGTTGATGTTTAAAGACGTAAAAGTTTGTTCACGGGACGTATTTTCTTCCACTTGATGGTGTAAACTCGTGCTTATTTTCTTCACTGATTTCCTAGAGTTGCGTTGTTGCTGTTGTTGTTAGAGTTGTTGTAGTTGTAGATGTTATTGTTGTTTTTCTTGTTGTTGTAGTTGTTATTGTATTTGTTCTTGTAGTTATTTTTGTTATTGTTTTTTAATATATTTTAGTAGTTGTTGTTGATGTAGTTATTGTTGTTGTTATTGCTGTTGTTTTAGTTTTGTTCTTTTTTATTGTTTTATATATCGTTATTATTGTTGTTGTTGTTGTTGTTATTCACACTGGCTCAAATATTGTCAGGAGCTAACAAAATCAATGTGTAGGATATATGAAGCGAATGTGTGCGTGTGTCTGCATGTTTTAAAGTGCGTTTATGTCTGTAAGAGTGTGTGTGTGTGTGTGTATGAGAGAGAGAGAGAGAGAGAGTGTGTGTGTGTGTGTATGAGAGAGAGAGAGAGAGAGAGAGAGAGAGAGAGTGTGTGTGTGCAACAGCAGATAAAGACATTTTACACCGTGTTGTCCCTCCTCGTCCTCCCATTATTATATTTCCGACTTGAAGAAACAGGTGAAAAACTCGTTCTCAGGTGACAGTAATCCCCTAATTAAGAATATTTCGCAATGTCAACACTGAGGAGAAGCAAAACCCTGATAAACCAGAGGCAGGAAGGGAGAGGAAGAGGGAGAGGAGGAAGAGAATAAAGACTAATAAGGAAAATGGTGATTAATATTTTTTTCCCCCCATGACGATAGAATGTCAGAAGAGGAGAATGATGGACGGAGAAGAGAATAAATAATGTAATGAGGAAAATGGTGATTAATATATTATGCCAAGACAGGAAAATGACAGAAGAGAAGAGAGAGAGATAGAGGAAGAAATTAATAAATAGAGTAATAATTTTTTTTTTAATAATTTGATATATTTTCGTATATATTTAAGTGCTAAGTGATGGTAATAAGCACAGTGTTGATAAATAATTGATGAGAAGTGAGAGACAGAGAAAGTTAATCGTTGTTTTCTTCAAATTTCAGGAGAAACACGACAGGATTTCCTTCTCTGAAACATGACCGTAACAGCAGGAGTCGTTGTTCAGGTAAAGCTCTCAGTGTTTTATAATAGTATTAATATGTTCATTACTGACTCACCTAGGCAGTGGTAGTGTTATAGTCTTCCACTATCCCATACTACGTCTTTTTTCATCAAGTATTTTCACATCTAAACAATATTATGAAACAAAACTACTGGGGATGATAATATTAACAAACAAGGCGATTTAACTTTTACCATTATCATCATTTTCTATTTACTCTCCATCCTGTAAGGGGGAACTAAAAGAAACTCCGGGTGGACCTACATTTGTCGCGGGGGAATAAGTCTGCAAGTTTTGGCCAAGGTCCGGAAGATTTCTTTGTCACTCGCAGCTGACAGAATTGATGTTTTCGATTGCTGTGACTGTGAGTTCCATTTTCCATCAGCTCTTCAGCGATTTTTTATCGAGTTGGCAGCCAGCGACAATGGTGGACTTGGTAAAAGAAATTTTGTTGAACAGATGGAATGGCCATTTCCATTATGGTATTTTTATGTTCATGTACAGAATAATTCACAAATACTTACTTGAGGAGGTTATGTAGGTCAGGGATTTACTCAGACTATGTACTGTATGAATGTATATGTATGTATGTATGTATGTATGTATGTATGTATGGTGAAGGGTAGTGAAGCACCATGGACAGGTGGTCATTACCCCCCCCCCTAACAATGTCCCCACACCACCATTACGTCATCCACAACAATTATCTCTCAAATGGGTTCACGGAATTACAGAAAATCAAGCGAATCATGTCCGTGGCGTCCGTGGCGTCCGTAGCGTCCGTGGCGTCCGTAGCGTCCGAGGCGTCCGTAGCGTCCGTGGCGTCCGTACAGTCCGTCGTTTGTTCCTCGTCTGACTGTTGAAGGAATTTACGGACAAAGGTTCATTAAAAGAAATAATTAATTCCTCAATACGTCTAATCATATATCCCTTTTACTGACATTTTCTCACAATATTATGATGAAAATCTTTAATTATTTGCCCCCAAAATAGAGAAGAAACTTATTTATTTCTAACTGTTCAACAAAAAAAAAAATCCTCCTTAAAACTGAGCGACGAAAAAATCAATAATTTATCCCTTGGCAGTGTTTATTTTTCATTTGACCTGAGTGGCTAAGTGGATACAGTACTCGCCCCCTGTTCTTTAAGGTCGTTAGTTCGATCCCGTTTTCTTGACTGTTTATTTTGATACTTTTTTATTCAGTATTTTATAGACAAAACCTCAGACCTATTCCAAAAATTATACTTAACTTTATTCAATATTTTTAGATAATAGCAAATATTCACCAAGGACACAAACACCCGAGAATATTCCGTTAATTTTACAACTTATACAAAAAATATACGTCAGGATTATAAAAAAAAATTTAAATATAAGAAACAAACCGATTTAATTATCCAAAATATTTCAAACTAATAAAACTTTCATAAAATTTATATAAAGGTGACAAAAAATACTCCCCTACGTCGCGTCGTCCAGGTAGTTAGGTTCCTGGGGGCTGTCCACCCTAGGAGGCTCTCATAGCCGGTCTTCCCTGAGCGTCATGCTGCTATTCCTTTGGTCTCTTCCCTCAGCCGGATGTCCGTATGTATGTGTGTGCTTCAAAGACCTCTACTATGTACGTGAGTTATGGCGACGGGTCTATGTATGTGTGTGCGTGTATGTGTGTGGGTGTGTGACAAAGGCCTCTCCTGTGTACGTGAGTTATGGCGATGGGTCTATGTATGTGTGTGCATGTATGTGTGTGGGTGTGTGTCAAAGGCCTCTACTGTGTACGTGAGTTATGGTAACGTGTGTGTGTGTAATATTAACTTAACTCTTGATTAAGGTGAGTCGTGTCAACACAGACTCTATAATATGTACAAAAAAGTGTGAATAATGAACCAGTATGTTGCTACACCTTGTGGATTACAGCTGCGTGTTTGTGTGTAGAGGATTGAATACCTGATATACCTGAATATTACAAGTGGAAACGTAAACAAACAGGTACAGGTATTTATAAACAAACAAACACGTCAACAATCAGATGCTAAAGTCATTCATAAGTAGAAACGTATATATGAAAACATACTGTACATATAAAATACTTGTTAAACACATACACTCGCGTCCCATACAGTCATACAGTAATAATACGTTGAATAATACAATAGAGAGGTGATACGGGGTAATATAGGGATACAGTTTACAATCATATAGTGATGGAATGACACAGTACAATTATGGGAAAAAAGTACAATTTAACACAAGTGTACATCAGTGGTCGGGGCCGTGTTGTACAGCTTTGTCCAAAATTTTCACAATTGATAATAATCTTTGTAAAATTATCTTGGATAAAAAAATAATTAAGAGGAATTTTTAAATGAAATAAATTAGGTTGATCGTATTAGTTACTGGTATGGCTCGGGATACGGGGAGGGAGGGGGGTATAGAGAAAGGGAGAACTAGAACGAAGGAGAGAGAGATAGAGAGTGATAAAAAGAGGAAGAGAGAGGGAGAGATATAGAGATAGGGTAGAAGGAGGGGAAGAGAGAAGGAGGAAGAGACAGGGGGAGATATGAAAAAAAGAGGGGGAGAAGGAGAGCGACGGAGATGACTTAAGAAAAAGGGATAATGCGAGAGAAAGGAAAAATGTGAAAAAAAAAGATAAGACAGTAAAAGGAATAAAGATTAATCTCGTCATTAATATTGTCATTAGTAGTAGTAGTAGTAGTAGTAGTAATAGTAGTAGTGGCAGTCATCATTTAGACTCTAGAGGTATGGGAGGGGGAAAATCAACACACCAGTTACTCCTCGGTCTATTGTGGAGAAGACTGGCTAAATATTTCCTGTTTTTTGTTCAGCCACAGTCAATTATTTAGGTCGTACAACAAAATGAAAAATAAAAGTTTCATCGAGCGTTGTGGGACGCGTCGGGTCGTGTTGACGGATGGTGTGTCCTGCCAGGGAGAGATGATGTCGTTGTTTTGTTTATTTGTTCACTTTTTTCGACTTATTTGAGTATTACTTATTTTAATTATTTCTGAGTTTAAATTTTGTTCCGTATTGTATCGTATTTAATATGATTCTATATATTTATTTGTTTTTTTATTAGAATATTATTAATTAGAATTTAGTTTTGCTTAAACGCTACTTCTCCAGTCATGAAGCCAGAAGAAGGTAAACCTGTGATCCCTGCAGGAAGGTCGGTATATAAGGAGATCAAAACCCGCCCCAGCAGTCAGTTCCTTACTAGTGCGTGAGCGGGGCGGACCAACGTCACATTCAAAGGTAATTACGATATAGTGGTACAGTGTGGTCATTTTATACACTTTTAAAAACAAACACCAGTCCATTAACTAACAAAGGTACAAAAAAAAAAAAACATACGGCAAATGACTAATTCAAACACTCGGGTCATTATCTAACTAAAACGCTGACAAACAAACAAACACACAACCATTATTAATTAAAACACACACACACAACAAAACAGAAACAAGCCTCCATTATTTCAGTAAAACACAATACTCCCTCTTATCCTGTAGTAAGGTAGCGACAGGCGGTGCTGAGGCAGGGTAGTTAAGAGGTAACTGGTGCACGAAGCGACCCAATTATACCTGCAGATCACCTGATAATCACCCTCCTTCTCTCCCTCCCCCTCCTCCTTCCCTCCCTCTCTCTCTCCTTCCTGCCCTCGTTTTCTCCTTCATCCGCTCCCTCCCCTCCCTCCCTCCCTCCCCTCCCTCCCTCCCTCCCCCCTCCTTCCTTATTTCCATTCCTTTTTTTATTCCCTTTCTTCTCCTTCCCCCCCTATCTCCCTTCCTTCCTTCTTCCCTTCCTCCCCTTCTTCTGTCTCTTCTTCTCTTCCTCCTTTATCTCTTTGCCTTCTTTCCCTCCCTTTCTTCTCTCTCTTCCTTCCTCTCTCTTTTTCTTCCTCCCCCTTCTCCTCCCTCTCTTCGCCTCCAATTCCCTCCCTCCTTCCCCTCCTCCTCCTCCCCCCCTTTCTTCTCTTTCCCTTCCCTCCCTCCATCCCTCCCTCCTTCCATTCATCCCCCCATCATCCCTCCGCCCCCTCCCCCCTCTATCCATTCCCCCCCCCCCTTCAACACAGGTAAACACAGTGACGTCATCTCAGGAAAGTTCGACGGGGGAAATGGAGTCAGAGGCGCAATACATACCACAAGGAGGGAGATCAAGGCGGGGGAGGGGGGGGGGGGGGGCATTTACCGTCAGTCTGTCCGTCCGTCAATCCATCCATCCATCCATCCGTCCGTCCATCCGTCCGTCCCACCAGGTTTAGGTAAAAAAAAAATATAGCGTAGAACAATAGAACTCTCTCTCTCTCTCTCTCTCTCTCTCTCTCTCTCTCTCTCTCTCTCTCTCTCTCTCCTTGTTTTGATTTGTAGGTTGTTTACTGTTTACTGTCTTGAAGGTTTATTGTTTACATTTGGAGGTTTAATGTTGTACGTGTCTGTCTGTCTGTCATGTGTCCTCTTCCTCCTCCTCTCTCCTCCATTTTCCTCCATCCTCAATTCTTCTTTCCTTCTTATTTTCTTCCGTCTTTTCCCTCCTTTCTTCCTTCCCCTTTCTCCTTCCTAGTTTTTTCTGTACTTTTTCATTCGTTTTCCTTCCTTCCTTCCTTCCTTCCTTCCTTCCATCCTATCTCCTTCCCCCCTTCCTCTCCACCCTCTCCTCCTTTCCTCACTCCATTTCTCCTTCCCTTCTTCCTTCCATCCTATCTTCCTTTCTTCTTTCCTTCCTCCCTTCTTCACCGCCTCTCCTTCCTTCCATCCTTCACTCTCCTCCTTCCCTCACTTCTGGACCTAACCAGTAATCCCTAATCCTTCTCTCCTCTCTCCTATTCGTCTTCCTACATCTACGCTCTCACAATAATGCTTCCCCTTCTTCCCTCCCTCATTCCCTTCATACGTTCTCCTCTTCCTCCCCTTCTTCTCCTCCTCCGTCTCCTTCTCACCCTTCATCTACTCCTCCTCCTTCTCCTCCTCCTCCTCCTCCTCCTTCGTCTCCTTCATCTACTTCTCCTTGTACTCAGTTTCTCATTCTTGTTCTCTTTTTGCTTTCCCTTTCTCTTTGTTTTTCTCTTCTCCAACTCTTTTTATCTCCCTCATCTCTTTCTTCTCTTCTTTATTTTAACTTCCATTGGCTCTTATCCTACCTTTCCCTTTATCTTTCTCTCTTGTTTTTTATCTATCTCTCATTCCTTCCTTCCTGACCCTTTTCCTTCCCATCCTGCCTCCCTCCCTCCCTCCCTCCTTCCCTCCCTCCCTCCCTCTCTACCACCCTTCTCCTTCCCCACTACCACCCTCCTCTCTCTCTCCCCCCCCACCACCATTACCCCCCTCTCCCTTCCCTCTTCCTTCCCTCACCTCTCACCCTCCCTTCACACAAATCCACCCAGCTTATCTGACACATCTTAGTGCCTCCAATAGTAAATCCTTTCCCATCAGCCCCCAGTTGATCGATCAATCCACCCGTCGCCTCTCTCTCTCTCTCTCTCTCTCTCTCTCTCTCTCTCTCTCTCTTGCCCGCCCTACCTCCTCCTCCTCCCCTCCTCTTCCTTCCCCCTCCCCCCCCCCACACACAAACACAACTGGCAGACGGAATTGATAGAGTCTCGACAGGTTTGATGGAACTGTGTGAGCTCGACACCTGTTGGGTTGATGAGTTGATGGGCCATCTGTCACCTGGAGGGAGGTAGGACGAGACAGGTGTTGTGTATATGGTTATTGCTCCTAGTAAAGTTGATGGATGGAACCAGGAGATGGTCTTAGATGGTCTTAGATGGTCTTAAATGGTCTTAAATAGGCTTACATAGGCTTAAATAGTGTTACATAGTCTTAGATGGTCTTTGATAGTCTATTGAATGAGATTGATGAAGAATATAGACATACTTGTAGATGGATAGATAGAAATATAAACGAATATACTCGCATAGATAAATAGAGAGAGAGACATAGAGACAGACATAAATAAAGACATATAGTGGAAAGGAGAGACAAGCGAGATAGCCTTAACCAAAAACAGCTGAGACATTTTTTCTATCCCAGGACGTACATCACCCTGAGGTTATATATACATCATGTTGCTCATACTTCACCACAGGATGAACTACGACATGCCTTCCCCCGGCCCTCTTCATCTCTCCCCCCCCCCCTCCCTCTTTCCCATCCCTCCCTTCCCTCTTTACCTCAGTACCCGAGAGGAAGAGGAAGATGGAGTAGATGAGGGAGAAGGATGTGAGAGGGAAGGAATAAGAGAGAGGGAGATGGTGGTAGTGGTAGCAGGAGGAGGAGGAAGAAGGGAGAGTAAGAATAGGAGGAAGAGAGAAGCAACAGGAGGAGGGGAAGGAATAGGTGAATAACAACAGGAAGAGGAAGTACAAACACCAACAAACACACACTCCAACAAACACACACTCCACCAATAAACACATACTCCAACAAACACACAAACATCATCTGCGTCACTGTTTGTTTTGGGAAGCTGTCGTAAAATACCCCTGACTTCCACTGCCTCACGTTGGTAACACTTCTTAATGTTACGGCGATCTATAGGACTCCGTGTCTAGATCCCAGGTATTACGTGACGATGTGGGAGAGAGATAGAGAAAGACAGATATGGCAAGGGAGGGAGAGATAGGGGGAGACATGGGGAAAAGATAGAGATAGAGAGTAAAAGATATCGAGAGAGAGAGACAGATAAATAGATAGAAAGATACTAAGAGAAAAAAGATATTGGGAGAGGAATGTAGAAAAAGAAAGATGATTTTGAGATTCAGCCAAACAAAAAGAGAGAGAGAGAGAGAGAGAGAGAGAGAGAGAGAGAGAGAGAGAGAGAGAGAGAGAGAGAGAGAGATAGATAAATGAATGCAGAAAGAGAGAGAAAAACAAATTTACAACCATAAAAAATATGAGAAAAATAAATTATCGTCCCACAAGTTCTACAGTAAGGAGAACCTCGCGGCTCGTATGATACACAATATGTAAACAAACTATTAGTGTTGCGTCAATCACTGGGAATCTGTGTCGAAATCCCTGGCGCTTCTTATTTTGTATACTGTGATGGCAGACGACGCTGCGGAGCCTGTTGACTGCCGCGTATATATATAGATACTTTCGAGTTAGCCCGACTGCATACCGAGGCAGACAAGCGCCAACGCCGGAAAGACGCTGCCGCCGACCCTCCCGCACTAGATGTAGCCCTCCACACGTGCAACATCTGTGGACGACCCTGCCGGTCCCGTATCGGTCTCTCTAATCACCTCAGAGCACACCAATGAAGGTGACATCCTTAATAACTCATATCATTGTATCATAGCTGGATGATCGTCATACTCGATTCTGCGTGACAGCAAAGTAGTAGTAGTAGTAGTAGTAGTATTAGTAGAACGGCAGAGTGAGGGAGAGAGAATGAGACTCATACAAATAAAGATAAAATGGTAAAGAGAGAGGTTAAGGCAAGAAGCGAGTGGCATAGAAACGGAGAGAGACAGAGACAGAGAGAGTGAGAGAAATACAGACAGACCTGCAAAAAAGAGACAGATAAAGACTATTAGAGGGAGTGGCATAAAGACAGAGAAACGACAGACAAACTGAGAGTGAGAGAAAAGAGAGAGAGAGAGAGAGAGAGTGTGTGTGTGTGTGTGTGTGAAGAGAAAGAGAAAAATAGTGTGTATGCGTGAGAGAAAAAGAGAGAACGTGTATAAGTAAGAGAGAAAAAGAGGTAGAAACAGAGAGACAATATCTATAATCAGATCACAAATTAAAACAATAGATTGGCGTCCTCTTTAATCATGTCTCTTATTAATAAAAAAAAAAATCCTCTGTTCAGTCTCTTTTAGTACCTCGTAGGACGCTGAGCGAATCTTTTAGAGGGGAACGTATCCAAAACACTATGACACCGCTTGATGGAGTTCGGAAAGTTTAGTTCATAGCAATATTCCAGTGGAGCTATTTTTACAGCTCGTGTTAATCTTTTAAACAGACGGGTAGTATTTTATGGTAGATATCTCTCAATCCTATTTGCAGATTTATCTACGTCGAGTTTTTAAAGAGGGCGATGCGAACGCTCCATTTGGTAGATATAGACAAATGATCTATAGTTCGGGAATATATGAACACGTTCTCGTGATTTAGAAATATAGATACGTTGTAGTTTAGAAATAATATAACATCCCCGTAGCTTAGATATCCACTAGAGATCCACAGCGCGTTCATGAAGTTATGTATTGGTAGAGTCTGGTGTTTACTATCCCGGCGAACGTATGCGAGGTCGTAAAGCCCGGGCGAGAGTGGTGCGTCCATGGACATATCCTAACTGGACCCAGACTCTCAAATATGTTTACGTTTAATTTTCTGTCCTAACTAAGACCATGAGAACGTAGCTAGATAAGGTAGAGTCTGAGTGTAATGTCAGTGTTATTTTGGATCTTATTTCCGTATATTAGATTAAATGGATCACTTAGAAGCGTTTGTTAATCTCCAATAATTAGGATAAATAAACTCACGAGGCTTTGAGAATGTAATGTAAGTTAGCGCTCGTGTGTGTCGCTGTGTATCGCGTAGTATTATCCACTTTCGATAATATCCTACAATTTCAAGTGATGTAAAACTTGTTCATTATCGTAAAGTGACGAAGATTACTGAGGTGAACGATAACCAGTGATATCCTACTGACACTGATGCATGGCGGTTCATACGTTAAACTTTCCAACCTTATCTTGAGATGTGAGAACGCTTCTAATTACAGAACTTAAGTATAGACGTAATAATGTATTCTCAAGGATTCATGGGTTAAATTACTAAACTTAACTGAAGAAAAGAAGACATATCTAAATAGCTCACGTAACCTACAAGATTCGTAAAGTTTCATTGGTAAGAATTCATCTAATTACTCTAGTTCAGGTACAGCAGGTAGACGTGTTATGAAATGGCCTCGAAATTAAAGACTCATCTATATGTGGAAGCATTTTCTTATCACCAGTTAGGGGAAAATATTTAACTCCAGAATCTTTGAGGATAATGAATTTTCTTATTGTGTATAATATTTTAACCCCTGACGTGTAAATGACATAAATCCTTAAAGCAAGTTGTCCTAATCCTCGTAATACGATGACTTATGCCCTTGAGTAAGATAGCATTGGACTTTGATGGTTAAGTCAGCGTAATCAAGGGGTTAAGTTATCCTTCTCAAGGGGTTAAGTCATCATTCCCAATGGGTTAAATCACCATACTCAGGGGTTTAAATCATCATACTCAAGGGGTCATCATGCTCTAGGGGTTAAGTCATCATAATCAAGTATAATATTCCAGGAGGAGATGTAATCCCTGGAGATAGAGGGCAAGTGTTATCATAAACCAGGGCAATATTTACCAGCTAGTGCGTGTGTGTGTGTGTGTGAGCGTGTGTGCGCCCGTGTGCGTGTGTGTGTGTGTGTGCGTGTGTGTGCGTGTGTGTATACTAACTACCAAATTATTTGTATCCTTTTCAATCTCAGATATAAAAATGGGTAATTAAATGTACACACTTTACTTCTTATTTATTTGTTGGGGTCATATTTATTAGATGAAGCTCGTGATCATATCCGGGTACTTTAAAGAGGCAGCTGTTAAGGGTCCAACCGCTCTCAGGGGCCTAACCGCTCTCAAGGGCCCAACCGCTCTCAGGGGTCCAACTGCTCTCAGGGGTCCATTTGTGTCATGTCATGTTATCAAGTCCTCACGCGGCTTTCATACATCACCTGACAACGTGATTAGAGTCAACCTGTCGCTGCTACCGTACACACACACACACACACACACTATTATCAGGGTTCAACAGAGGTCTTGACTGCTTTATACAGATAACTCACAAAGCTTTATGAAACAAACTAATTAACAATAAGTTCCAAATTTAATAACTCAAGAAATGTTTAATAAGATATTGAGAAAAAAGTCTTATTCTAATTTATATTAAACACAGGTGACGAGGACTTAATACTGAGTGAGTGAGTCAGTGAGTGAGTCAGTGAGTGAGTCAGTGAGTGAGTCAGTGAGTGAGTCAGTGAGTCAGTGAGTGAGTCAGTGAGTGAGTCAGTGAGTGAGTGAGTGAGTCAGTGAATGAGTCAGTGAGTGAGTCAGTGAGTGAGTCAGTGAGTCAGTGAGTGAGTCAGTGAGTCAGTGAATGAGTCAGTGAGTGAGTGAGTGAGTCAGTGAGTGAGTGAGTGAGTCAGTGAGTGAGTCAGTGAGTGAGTCAGTGAATGAGTCAGTGAGTGAGTCAGTGAGTCAGTGAGTGAGTCAGTGAGTGAGTGAGTGAGTCAGTCAGTCAAGAAAGGCGTTCAAAGTGATGACAAACGCAGTTAAATATTGAGACAAACATGGTTCTCATTTTTCGTCCGATGAAAGATGGCAACTGAGAGAGAGAGAGAGAGAGAGAGAGAGAGAGAGAGAGAGAGAGAGAGAGAGAGAGAGAGTCCTTATTATACACTACACCTTGTATTCATCCTAAGAGCTCTCAAGGTACACTTTAATCAAAACACTCCAATTGACTAGTGCTCAAGGGTGGCCCTGCATTTCTAAGTCTTACCCTTGACTAGTACTTGAGGTCGAGATAGTGTTTCTATAACTCGTCCTTCACTATAGTGCTCAAGGGAGAACTGTATGTGATTACCTCCATCACCACCATCACCACCACCATCACAACCACCATCACTACCATCAATATTATCACCACCATCACCACCACCATCACAACCACCATCACTACCATCAATATTATCACCACCATCACCACTACCCTCCACACCATCACCACTATCACCATCACAACCATCACCATCAATACTATCACCATCTATATCACCATCACCACCCCCCCACACCACCTCCATCATTCGTCATCCAACATTCATTAACAGCATCCCACACATTCTTCACGCTCACTCAATGAAAGATTATCACTATTTTTTCAACTCTCTGTACCATCAATAAAACCTGGACCAGGACCACCCATTGTCTCTTTTAGTCATTATCATACACCAGGTACAGATAGAGTTACGGGTAAAGACAGGTAATGATACAGGTAGACATAGGTACAGGTAGAGATACAGGTTACCGATACAGATACAAGTGCAGGGACAGACAGGTACACATACTACAAGTACAAGTACCAACTGTAGGAGCATCGAGGCTACCATTATCCATTAACAACTACGCCGGACTGGCCATGTTACCCGCATGGACTACAGTAGATTGCCAAAGCAGCTACTTTACAGTCACCTAACGAATAGTAAACTTAACGCAGGAGGGCAACTGAAATGGTATAAGAATAGTTTAAAGACAAACCTGAAAAAGTGCTAAATCGACCCCTCACCTGGGAGACGATCACTCCACACCGTAGCGCTTGGAGGAGCACCACACGAGAAGGTGTCAATGCTTACAAGTTAGCCCGACTACATACCAAGGCAGGCAAGCGCCAGCGCTGGAAAGACATTGCCGCCGCCCCTCCCGCACTAGATGTAGCCCCCCACACGTGCAACTTCTGTGGACGACCCTGCCGGTTCCGTATCGGCCCCTCGAGTCACCTCAGATCTCACCAGTAATTCGTATATCATAGCTGGATGATCATCATATTCGATTCCGAGTCACAGCAAAGTAGTAGTAGTAGTGTGTGTGTGTGTGTGTGGCTTGCATCTGTGCTATATGTCTGAGTATGTCTGTGTGTCACAGTGGCCTTGTCTACGCAAAATTTTATGTGTCAGCATTTCTGAGTGTGTGTGTGTGTGTGTCATAATATACGCATATACGTGTGTCTCTGTGTGTATCAGTATATACATACATTTCTCAGTGAGTATTTCTGTGACGTGAGAGAGACAGACAGAGACAGAGAAACGTTCGAAGCCCATAAAAATACCACATTAACTTGGAGGTTTTTTCTAGGTCCTGCCTGTGACAGATGAGACCAACTCGCCAGCTTCGTACACCTCAGCCTTTTGCCCGCCGGGGGAAATGGAATTATGATGGACCAAGGGAACGACGGGGGAAATAGAGGTATTGTGAATTATTCTCTGTTTCGTAATATCTAAAGAATACGAAGAAAATTTTTGTTTGTCTTTTTTTCAGAGATCGAGGTTAAGTACAAGTAACTTTATATAACTACAAGAACAAATATATATATATATTTTTTTTTATTTAATAGGCTTACAAGCACAAGTACATACTATATAAGGGTGTTTCTATAGGTCTACAAGCACAAGCGTCGTACTGGTGAATCCCTCAGTGTACACAACTAAGATGTCGCTTATAAAGTTGCAGGAAAAAACACGAGACTTTTTGTCTTTCTAATTTATCCTTCTCCCTCTAGAAACAAACCTGATTTAATTTCTTGTGTGCTTGTGTGTGTGTGTGTGTTTACTTATGTGTGTGTGTGCATATATTATGTATAAATATGTAAGTATATATATATAATTATATGTCCTACCTGTGGCGTAGCGGTCTGTATACTCGTCTCACAAGCGAATTTTCCCTGGTTCGATTCCTAGAGAGGTGAAATTGAGTATTGCTCTTGACTCCATTTATCTCTGCCTACCCTGCAATAATTCAGGACCTCGATTATATGCTGTTGTTTTCCTAGATAACAGTTAGCCAGAGCAGTTCACGAGTTGTCCGATCTTCTTGGGTTATTCCTTGACACTGATTCATGCAGCTCTTTCACTTTGGGTATGGAACAAAAAAAAAAGAAAAGAAAGCTTGACAAGATTGTGTGATGTTGCCAGTTAATGTTTTTGTTTGTGGTGGAGGGAGGGAGGGAAGGAGGGCGCCAAGAACCACTTACTGCAGGTGGCGATAGATTCCTTCTGTGGTGGGGAGACGGGAGGGGGGAAGGAGGGAGGGGAGAGGAAAGGAAAAGTGGTTTGACGGGGAAGGGGAGGACGGGAGAGAACGAGAGGGGAAGGGAAAGGAGGGGGTAAGGGGAGGGAGAATGGGGTAAGGGGAGGGGAAAGAAGGGGATAAGGGGAGGGAGAACGGGGTAAGGGGATGGAGGAGGGGGTAAGGGGAGGGGTATTTTCAATGTGTGTTTGCCGTGATGGTCATAGTGCCACCTGATGGATTGTTTGAGGCTGTCGTTCGGTCTATCTGTCTGTCTGTCTGTCTGTCTGTGAACATGTCTCTCTCTCTCTCTCTCTCTCTCTCTCTCTCTCTCTCTCTCTCAAAGTTTGTGTGCGCGCTTATATACGTAATAATAAAAGACACATTAACAGACAGGCAGACAGACAGACAGGCAGGCAGACAGACAGGCAGGCAGACAGACAGTCAGGCAAGCAGACAGACAGACAGACAGACAGAGATAACCAGACAGATCGAGACAGACATTAACTATTAATGCTGTTGTTCTCTTGTTTTGTGAGTTGCGCTCGAAATCGCTATTAGTAATTCAAAATAAACCCGCCAGGGGGCTGTTGTTATGTGGGATGAGAGGGAGAGAGAGAGAGGGAGAGAGAGGGAGAGAGAGAGAGAGAGCGAGAGAGAGAGAGAACGGGGAATGACAGAGAGATGAAACGAGAGGGGGGAGAACGAGATGGAAGAGGGGGAAAGGAGAACAACGAGGGAGAATTAAGAAGAGGGAAAGAAAGCAGGAGACAGAAAGAAATAGGTGGGTGAGGGAAAGAGAGAGAGAGAAAATGGGAGAATTGGGGGAAGAGAGAGAGAGAAGATGAGAGGGAAAGAGAGAGATGGACAAGGGTTTAGCAGAAAATATGAGAGAGAAGGAGAGGAGAGAGAGACAAATAGAGAGAGGAAGGACAGGGGGACAAATAGAGAGGGAGAGAAAAGAGAGGACGATAGAAAGACAATAAGAGAAAGACGAAGGAGACAGAGAGAAAGAAAATGAGAGAGAAGAGAGAAAGAGATAATTTCATGGAGATTTACAATAATAGCAGAAAAAGAGAAAGAGAAATATACACAATTTAGACATAAAAATAACGAAAGAGAATAATAGAAAGACGAATGAAGAGGAAAGAGAAGAATGAAAATAAAAACGTAAAAACAAGAAAAAAAATAAAAAAAGGAAGAGAAAAACAAAGAGATAAACAAACACGTATTGAACTAGCTCTAATAATTCAATATGTATCTACGTCCTGTACATTACCCGACATGAATCATACAACGGCATCGCTATCAGACAACAGCTTCATCATTAATATACAATAGACTATAATTATTATACATAAGACATGAAACAGAATATCGAATATTAGTATGAAATCTCAATCACCATGCAGGATAACACTATACACAAGCACCAATGGGAAGTCCTCACTTGGTATATACGGTGTTTTTATTGGTTGCTTATGGTCATGTTTGTTTACGTAGAGGAATTTACGCATGAACGCATTGTAGGTATATGTGGTTCTGTAAACAATGTTGTCTACCTGTACTGTCTACCTGTACGGTCTACCTGTACTGTCTACCTGAGAGATGTATGGGGGAATGAGAGATATAAGGACGATTAATATGAACAAGAGTGGAGACGTGTACAAGTTGAACGCACAAGTTGAACGCATTTGAACGCTATGAGGTGTGAGTGAATGTCATATAAGGAAAAATGAACGTTAGGAGAAAGAGAAATGAACTCAAGTTATAAGAGTGAATTACATATATAAATATGAACACGAGAAGAGAAAGAAATGAATGCCAAAGTGAACACCATTGAAGACAAGACTGAGTGCCACTGATAATAAATATGAACGTCGGCTAAAAAAATTAACCCCAGATATAAAAAGTGAACGCGAAAGGCCAAAATTAAACCCCAAATATAAAAGTGAACGCCAGAACGCTCACTGTAAAACATAATACAGGAAACACAAGGAGACGAAACACCATCTTTTAAAAGGTTTGTCTTTCTCCCTGGTGGTGATGATGATGATGATGATGATGATGATGATGATGAAAAAAGGTAGAGAAAAATATATAATGATAAAAAACAGGAAGAATGAGCCTAAGTTAATAAAGAAAAACCGCCAGCAACTCATAAAAGCGAGTTACAGCATCTTTAGCCATTAATTTTCCTACCATAATGGCTCCTGCAGTTAGCATTATATTGCCACCTAGGTATTTCATTTTTTGCATTCCTTCATATCGTGTTCTCTGACCTCCCAAGACCTGTATATATATATATTGTGTGTGTGTGTGTGTGTGTGTGTGTGTGTGTGTGAGAGAGAGACGAAATTATCTCCAGACATTTGGGGTAAGACAATGGATCTCTCTCTCTCTCTCTCTCTCTCTCTCTCTCTCTCTCTCTCAACAACACCACATCAACAATACCTCTAAAACTATCTCACAAAATTAAAGATAGAGTGAAACTGAGATAGCTCAATCAAGCCTTTGTTTACCCAGGAGACAAGGTTGACACACACCTCTAAAAATAGTGATGAAACGGCTTATGGTCATATTTGAGTTAGCCAGAAGCACATACGTCCTTTTTGCACCGTCACCGCGTCTCAGGGGGTAAAAATGAAAGGGGCGATGGTGGTTGTTTGGTGACCTCGATTGTGGTGGTGGTGTAGGTGGTGGTGGTGGTGGATGGTGGTGGTGGTGGTGGTGGTGGCGGTGGTGGTGGTGGGTGGTGGTGGTGGTGGTGGCGGTGGTGGTGGTGGTGGTGGTGGTGGTGGTTGGTGATGGTGGTGGTGGTGGTGGCGGTGGTGGTGGTGGTTGCTGTTCGGTGACCTTGATTGTGGAAGTAGATGGTCGTTATTTGGTAACTTCGATTGTGGTAATGGTGGTTGTTTGGTTCACCTCGATTGTGGTAGTGGTGGTTGTTTAGTTCAACTCCATTGTGGTAGTAGTGAAGGTGGTTGTTTGGTGACCCTGATTGCGGTAGTGGTGGTGGTTGTTTAATGACTATATAAATAAGCAACCATGGCCTCAGAAACAAACAATCATTTGACCACAGAAGCAAACAGCCATGGCCGCAGAAGTAAACAACCATGACCACAGAAGCAAACAACCATGGCCACAGAAGCAAACAACCATGGCCACAGAAACAAACAACCATGGCCACAGAAGCAAACAACCATGGCCACAGAAGCAAACAACCATAACAGCAAAAGCAAACAACAGTGGCCGCAAAAATTCCTCGCCACTTTTAAATGTAAACAAGAAAACATTTACTAATACTCTACAAACTAATACAAGAAAATTGACTGAAATATTTGGTTACATCAGAGAGTTAGACATTTAAACACCCGCTAGCTTGAGTTATATTTGAACTAACACTTCCATCGTCTCCTCAGCAAACATGGTAATATTAAAGACAAATTTGGACTATCTATAACACAACCCCAACAGAGAAACAATTTAAATACTCTTGCCACTCTGCTAAATCTCTCCACACACCATCAGAAAAAATATTACGTATGAACGATCTTTAAGGAATCCGTGTGTGTGCGTGTGTGTGTGTGTGTGTGTGTGTGTGTGTGTGTGTTTTAAGGAATCCGTCTATGTTTTGTGTTTTTTTTTTTACATTTTCATCCATCCACTGTAAAGGCTTTCATATTTTTTCTTTTATTTTTATTATTATTTTTTGTTGTAAATCCTTCTCGTTCTTTGTGGCATTAAATAAAAGTGGTTGGTTGGTATTTGTTAATGAGAAATACCCAGTGTGTAATTAATGCCAGATTTAGGGAAAAAATTCATAAAAGTGGCGGCAGCTTCTCTGTACGTTTGTGGTAGAGGGTAAGTAAATTTCTTAGTGGTTATATCTCTGGCGTATTTTAACTACAACCAACAACTTATTTCGGTTAATTTTCGTCTTACTTTTCTATTTTAAGTTTAATTCTTCCATCTGACACAGCATCATTTCCAAGAACTTTGAGACGAGGAAAATTTTTTCACTATACCTTGAGTCTCTTGGTGATATCGTCAGGTTTGTGGTCACTGAGACTTAAGTCATTTTAAGATAACTTCTCATAGGCAAAATATCATATAATATATTATAAGCGACTCAGACAACTGCAAAATTTAAAGTTATAGAAAATAAATATTAATGTAAAGAAGAATGTAAGAAATAAAACATGAGATGGAAAATTATACAGAGTAGACGGTCCATAATCATAATATACGAATAGTAAACACACGCCGTAAAAAACACTACCTCAGTTATTATGTTGTACAGGAGGTCGTTAGATGGTAGAAAATCCAAAGAAAAGTAGAATAACGATGAATATTAATGTATGGAGAGAGACGTACAGCCAAGGGAGGAGGTAGGCAGGTCTTGTCCCCCTATTCAGGAAAAAAATGGTCTGGAAGTAAGTAGGAATATAATTGACAATCTACAGTATCCACACGACAAAATTTAATCCCCCTTTAACTGAAAGTACTCATCCAAGGTAAATTTCTCTCATTACCTTTAAAATGGCAGTGGGTGGTAAACGCATTCTGACGCGGAGGAAAATAAAAATAAAATCACAGCCAAGTACGTATCCCCTATTCCCCCCAACCCCATAAAGATGCCAGTAGGTCTGATCCCTCCACCTCCTCTTCCCCCTTCCTTAACTTACTCCCTCTCTCCCTCCTTCCCACTCTCCTTCCTTCCTTCTTTCCCTCTTTTCCTTACTCTTTCCCTCTCTCACTTCCTCCCACTTTCCCTTCTTCCCACTCTCACCCCTTCCCATTCTCCCTTCTTCCCACCCTCTCTCCTTCCCTTCCTCCCTCTCCCTGCCTTCTTAACTCCACCACTTGATAAAAAAAGTAACCCTTCAGCACTTCAACAAGGGACAAAACTGAAATTGACATAAAGTCGACAACTCATCGATGCTGGCCGCCACCACAGTATAAACAAGCTCACTTCTTCAGCTATATAATTTACGGAGGGGGTCATTGGGTGCCCGGAAGTAGGTGGTAGGGGATGGTTGAGGGTAAGGGGGAGGGAATGTTCCGAGGGGTAAAATAAATTATCATAAATTATCACCAGGCCATAATATATGTCAGGAAATATGGGCTGGAGGAGATGGCGACGATCTTGAGTAATGGAGTCTCATATTATTGTATAGATATTCCCCTGGTGAAGAATGGCCCAGCCTAACTACTCATCTACCCGAAGTTAATGTAACCTAACCTACCCTAACCTAACCCGTCCTGATCTACCCAAACTTAATCTTTCCTAATCTAGCTTAACCTAACCTAACCCGGTCTATCTCAACCAAATCTAGCTTGTCCTGATCTTTCCTAACGTAATCTATCCTAACCCAGCTTGACCTAACCAGCCTAATCTAATCTAGTTAATCTTAACCTAGACTAGCCCAACCTATTCTAATCTACATTAGTTATTCTAATATATCCGAATAGCTTAACCTAATCTAGCTTGACCTAACTTAGCCTAACATAGCCTAAACTTTACTAACCTGACGTTAATCAAACATAACTCACGTAACCAGCCACGTAACATGGCCCTCAGAAGTGATCCATCTAGTTTTAAAGCAAAGGTTTTAACATTATTGTGTAACACAGAGAGATAAAGGATGAAAGAGAGAGAGAGATTAAAAAAAGTTACTTAAATATTAGAGAACAAGAGACATAGAGAAAGAAATAATGTATATAGTGATAGAGAGAAATATATGTTTACAGAGAGAATAATCGTGTATATATATATATATATATATATATATATATATATATATATATATATATATATTAGTATTAAACTTGCCCTCTTCGTCACTGGATCGGCCTGTTACTCGCATGGGCGGTCGGTCACGTCTCGGTTACACACTGGCTCCTGAATGTATCTGAACATGCGCCAGTGTTGGTCAAGTCTGGTCTCAAATGAGCTCACACTTGTGCCGCCACAACACTCTCTGGCAGATTATTCCAAGAGTTTTCAACTCCCACTCCGAGAAAGTTACTCTGACAATTTTTTTTCCTCTAGTGGGGCGAGCATCCACTATATCCAGGTATGAACACTCGACTGAGTAATTGTCCTCTAAAGTGTTTATAAATTCCTAATAAGTCACCCCTTGCCTGCCCATAGTATAAGCTATAGGCAACTGCAGGCGGTCCAATCTCTCTGGGTAGCTGAGGTGCTCTAGTGTAGGCACCAGTCTGGTGGCCCTCCTTTGGTCATTTTCAATCAACTGACAGTCTCTTAACATATCTCGAAGACCAGGTGGGGGTGACAGTACTCCAAACTGGAAA